>JAKSZT010053830.1:28669709-28716404 GCA_026826555.1 Tolypeutes matacus
AGCATATTTGTCTCAGGCCTGGCAGTATCTCCTACTAACAAGTTTCATTTCCAGGAATTAAAATGAGCAACTTCCTCAGATCATCGTCACAAAATCAGGTTGTCTTGCCTCAGCCATGTCACTGGCTGATACCCTCAAAAGAAACGGCATCCTTAGGCTACTTAAATTTCATTTGCAATATGGATTGCTGTGGAGTCATTTTCCCTCATGACCTAAAATAATCTCAAGCTTGACTCTGGCTTTCCCACAGTCTTGCCCCTGTGAAGCCAGAAGTCCTTTTACCCCGTGGTGTACTGCCCCTGCTCCTGGGTGCCAAACTCCCAGCCCCGAGCCATCCCTGGCGCGTCTGCCTGGCGTGGCCCTTGGCCTTGCGTGTCTTGGCAGTCTGTCCTCAGTACCCCTTTGCGAGTCTCCCACTCTGTTGGATACCTATCCCCTGGCGTTTGTGTGGCACCAGCAAGGTCACAGTGTCATGAACGCCATCTTCAGGGTTTCCTTATTTTGAAACTCCCCTAAGGACTGGCTCCAGCCCTGTGAAACACGGTGGCCTCGTCGTGCCCGCTCGCTTTGTCCCTGCAGCTGCCACTCGCCAAGCCTGGGGGTCAGAGCCTGGAGGAAGAGAGTGTTCCTGCAGAGGGAGGAGCAGACCATCAGGGACGGCACGTGGTGTTGGCGATCCCACCTAACGCTGGCTGAGAGCGCAGGGCAGCCCTGGTGAGGGCGGGTTATTATCCTCAGACACCTCAGGAGGGAGGAGAGCAAAGCCAGAGAGGCGAAGTCACTTGCTCGAGGGCACACGCTAGCAAGCACAAAAGGAGGTTTTACCTGTCGGAGGACCCCGCTCTCTTGGCAGCGCTGCAGATTGCCGTGGTACTTGGGGTGCCAATGCTGAGAAGGCAGAGCGGTGGCAGCAGGTAAATGGGCAGGTGGGCATTCTCAGGGCATCCAAGACCCACAGTTGTTTGAAGAGAATGAAAATCAGCATGAAGGGGCATCAAGGTTGAATGCTTTCAAGACTGTGAATTCATTTTGCTCCATCTAGGTGCATAAGTCTACATACAGACGACCACATAGTTTAAGCCGGTCTATGCAAATGATTGGCAAAATAACTAAGCACTGCCAACGTGCTTCCAGATGCTTCGAAGATGTGCATCCTGGACTAAGGCAGGCGAGGTCCCTTAGGTGAGCTAGCGCCATTCTGCAGCTCACACCCCAAAAGAGTAGCCTGTGCAATGCTTCTGTATTTACTAAGCAACCGTAGCGAATTCCCAAAGCAACAGGAACAGCGGAAGAAAGCCCAAACGTTGTGTGGTTCCCACTGCGGTTTTCCCACATGCCCCTCTTCTTCTCGAACTGCAAAATTGGTATTCATCCCCACCTTGACTTTAACCAAATATGGTAATCTGGAGGGATCGTTTCCTTTTAGGAGCAGATAGCAGTGAAGCTTGCTGTTTACCTCTTCTTGTCTCCATTGATGCACTTGTGGATTTAAATCGCTCAATTAACAGTAATGAGTACTTAGTACCATTTTCTGTCTGTATCAAGTTACTCTCTCCCTTATCTAGGAGAGAGTTTTTCATTCAGAACTTCTCAAATCAAATAGGAGAGAATTTTTACCTGCTATTCCTTTTTAACTCTCATAGCCCCACGGTTCTCCCAAGCCTTGGCCCACCACTTTTTGGTGTTTGTATGCATTCTTTAAACGATAAGCAACTCCTTGGAATAGGCTCAGCAATCGTGCCCTCTGCCAGCGTCTTAAAAAAGAGCTGCAAAATTAGTAAACCCACAACATATGTGTTTTCCCTAGCACACTTCTTCCAAATCAGTGATATTAGCTCTTTCTGCTGTGAAATTCCTTATTTAACAGTAAAGATATGCTTAGCATGTTTCAGTTGGAACTCAAAGTGGGACTTGCCACTCTGCCAAGTCCATGATTTCCAGCCTGAGGTGTCAGAGAGAAGAAAACAATGATTTAAAAATAAACGTGTGGCTGCTCAGAGACCAGGCTTGGGAGGGGAGGCTGCACCCAGGCGTTACTTCTCGTCATTAGGCCACTTGCTCTCAGACGTCTCCATCTGATATGATGTCTGTTTTTCAGTTAGACGGTTCGTTTTCCTTCCTCCCTGCGCTGGATTAATTGACACCCAGGCGGTCAGGCGGCCTGTCCAGCGCTGTGCTCCAAGCCGTGGGCTGGGTTTGCAGTGGGCCCATTGTCTGGCTGCCGGGCAGGCTGCACTTCAGCTCCGGCCCCCGGGCCTCCCTCAGCTGGTCGTGCTGCGGCTGGAGGGGCTGGAGGGGCGGGGGTGCCGTGGGGGCGGTGGGTCGCACATCACAGCCTTCCGTGCGTAGGATGAACATCTCCACCCAGCAGACCCCAGAGATGCTCACCACCCAGCAGAAAATCTTGTTTAAAAATGGAAAATCTCAAATAATTTTAACCCAAACTGCATGATTCTACAGTTAAAATCGGAGAGGGCACTTTTAGATGCAGAGGAATTCTCCCACCTCTCTCTTTATACCTTGCCAAAAAAGGAATTCATGTTGTAGCCTCATTAATGTTTCCATCACTTATTTCCTTTCATTTAAAAATGTATGCCAAACAATGGATGCACTACATAATGCTTAAAGAATGACAAACACCCATTTAGCCACCAGAGTGCATTGCCAGTATTTTGATATTCTACTATGTTGAATGTATTTAGAGTATTTAATACTATTGATATTCCTAAACAATATATTTTTCAGTTTTGCCTGATTTTGACATTTCTAATAATGGAATCATGCCATATCTATAAACACACACACACATATATAAAAATACACACATATATGGTTTGAGTGGATATCTTTTTACATAACTACAAATAAATTCATCATAATGAAATATCAATGGTATTGATACTGTACTATGGTGTAGCATTTTTCATATATGTATTAGCTATTCATTATTCCTTTTTTCTGAGCCACCTGTTCACATTTTTGCACATTTTCCCATTGGGTTGTTAATTTCTTTATATATTCGACGTCTTATGCTCTGAACACTAACTTATCAGTTACATGTGTTGCAATATCTTCCAGTTTGTAGCTTGGTTTCCCACTTTCTTTACAGTATTATATGAGGAACAGTTTTGAATTTTAATGTAGTACAATTTACCCCTTTTGACTTACATGGCTAGTGCATTTGCATCTAATTTAACAATTGCACTCCCTCTGGTAATAATCATATTATCATATATTGTCTCCTAAAATTTAAAAATTTTGTTTGTTACCTAGTTTTTGTTTGTTTACTAGTTTTTGAACTAGTTTTGAAGTTTTTAACTTCAGTAAATCTGAAGTTTATTTTATTTCAATTTTGATAGATAATTATTTGTCCCCAAACCAATCCACTATTCTAAAATGTTATGCCCATATTTCCAGATACATGTATTTCTGGATTCTTTATTCATTGCATCATCTATTTGGCTTTTCCTTTATCAGTATACATTATCTTAGTAATATTTTAATCAGAATTAGATTTACTAGGGCAATTCTTTCTGATCTAATCTTCAGATGTGACTGGCCACTTACAACCCTTCACATAGAAGTTATATAGAAAATATGGGGGATTCCTATATGCCCCTCCTCCCCTCTCACACTTTCCCCTATTAATAACATCTTACACGAGTGTGGTACATTTGTCACAGTTGATGAACCCATATTGAAGCATTGCTACTAACCGTGGTCTATAGTTACATTATGGCTTAGACTTTCACCACACAATTTTATAGGTTTTGACAAAATATATAATGGCCTGTATTCATCATTACAAATTGTTCATCATGTGGAACAATCCCAATGCCCTAAAAATGCCCTGTGTTCAACCTATTTTTCCCTCCCCCTCCCCTCAGAGCCTCTGGCAACCTCTGTCTTTATGTCAATGTTACAGGTTCTTCCATTGCTTGAATAAATCTACTTTGGCCCATAGTTGCATTCCCTTATGTTTGCATTCCTCAGCCTTGAGGATTTGGGGATGGTGAAGCCCACTCTGCTACCAGCTGAGAAGGGCATTGGTCCCATGGGGCAGATGGATGGAGCTCTCTTGCTGCAGGTGATACTGTCTGTTTACTGGGATGTGTCCATTTTGTTAGCTGTCTTGGGTGAGTCTGATGAACTGGAGAGTAGGTGTGGCAGCTCTGCTGAGATTCTGGGCTCAACCAGCATACAAACAGACAGAGATTTAAGTCTCTGGGACATATATTTAGTGGGTATAGTGCTAATTATAGGTTCAAATAAAAGGGGCAGAAGAACCCTGTGTAGGGAAATTATAAATGGGTCTAACTCTGTACCATTGGGGAGATATATTAACATGTATTCCAAAGTAAAGCCCACCAACAGGGTGCCGATTTCCTGGGCTGTGTACCCTGCATCTTCAGGTCTTCAGATGTGACTGGCCATCATGGCCCTTTGCCCTTCAATATAGATTTTTTAATCTGTTTATCTAATTTTTTTTATTGGAATTACTAAGAACCGCCGCATCAACTTGGGAGAAAACTGGTAAATTTATGATACTGAATTCTCTCTACCAATGTACATGGTAGGACTCTCAATTTATTTAGATCTTCTTTGATATCTTTTGTGGGGACCCAGCCCCCCTAAGTCTTCAGCATGTAGCCACCTGCATGACCCAGAATAAGTTAAAGGTTAACAACCCTTCCCAAGGGCAGAGAATGTGTAGATGGTGTCGTAAACTATGATCTTCCCGAGCAGTAAATGTCCTTGGTAAATGTTCTTCCTAGGAGTGCAGTGAAGGCATCACCAACCCCATGTGTATGCCTCCTGTGACCCTGCAGGAGCTCTGTTCTCCTACCCTATGGAAAGTCCGTGCTCTGAAACCCCTTATACATCACCCCACATTTTCTCCTCTCTTTTACAAAGAGCTATCTTCCTTCTCTGAACTGCTGCCATCAGAGATTCTCTCCTGTCCGCAAGTCCCAATAAAGCTTATGCCTGACTAAATGCCAGGCATTTTCTTTGGTCTCGTGGCCTCACCAACTCGTGCCCTTCAGGAGTTGGGTTGTAACATCTTTCATTAATGTTTTGTAATATTCATTATGAGAGACTTCCACATTGATTTTATGTTTATTCCCAGGTCATAAAGTTTTGCTGTCATTATAAATATTTCTTTTATTGTAATTTCTCAGCATTATTTGTTAGTGTATAAAGATGAAATCGGCTTTAGTACATAGGATCTTTTATCCAGCAAACTTGCTAACCATCTTATTAATCTTAGTAATTTATAGATTATTTTAGATTTTCTCATTGTATTAACAGAAAGACTGCATAGTAGATGCTCACTGAAAAATGTTGGGGAATGCACAGCACTTTAGATCTGAAAGTGTGTGATAAGCAGTATGACAGGGGCACAGAGAAGAATGGGCACAGTGCATAAATCACCCAGGCACCCTCAAACTGGGGTGTCTCTGAGGGCCCATGTGTGAAAAATGTTGGTGGGAATTACTTTTAAGTTGAGCATATATCACTCAAGTTTTATCCAAACTATCCATGCGTTTGTTGCACAGATTCATGGCTCTCTGCAATCTTCTAGTTCAAAAATTAACACACTGAACAATTCATTTTAAAACCTGTTTTTTAGCTTTTAAAGAGCAAAGGAATTATAATAGAGCATTAAACTAAGACCAAAATATTACAAATAGGCACAATGAGAGTGTTTTAGATGAGCACAATATGTTTTGAAAACATCCCTATATTCAAATTCAATTTTTGGCAACAAATATTTATTGAGGGCCTTTTATATGCAAAATATGGACCCATTAGGAAAACTAGGAAAAGTATTTGTTTGGTAGTCCCTGTGCTAGCAAAGTTAAAAAAAAATAGTAAATTTAATTAACTTTAAGCCATCAATCTTAGAAATAGAAATAATCCTTGCCCCATCTTTGCTTTGTAATAGGTTTCACCCTGATTTATTGGATAATTGACTAATCCATCTTGCATATGTAGACAAGACTTCGTCAACCTGGGATACTTGAATTTATTAATCTTCTAAAGAAAACTCCAACTGGCTAACCAAAATGTCCTAGTTTATTTGGTTTGGTCATCACTCAGCCCTTTCTAGGGAAAAGTCATATGAAGAATTCTTTGTCTATAGAATTCTTTGTCTTACCCAATGAAAAATTCTAATATTTTTCAGGTCATGTCTAAAACGTGAAAACACTGTGGTAACATTTAGCCAAACTCATCCCAATTAGCTCTAGGGATATAGCTCCTGACTCTAGCTCTTATGAGAAGCAAATTTTGTAAGTGGAAGTAGGCCCTGCATAAGGGTAGGTATTTAGTAATTAGCTTATTTTTGATCCCCCAGAGGGAGGGCATAATTTCTTTCAGAGGAGGTAACATTTTGGAGATATTTAAATGTTATCTATCTGAAAGATTTAAAATATTAAATATTCTTCTATTTCATTTTTTATTTATTTGAGTTACTCAAACCACCTAATTTCTATACCTGCTAATAGAACAAGAAATATATTTATACATAATAAGTGCAAAAAATGCTGAAGTATATGGGATGAAAGTATGAATACCTCTGTTACCAACCCAATCCTATCTCCTTCTTCAGAGGGAATGAAAGCAATTGCTTTGTATTCTCTAGACCACTTTTATGTGCATTTACATAGATACATAAACAGGTAAAAAGTTAGAACATATAAAACACACAGCTTTTGTTGTTTTAATAGAAATATAATCATTTCCCATAAATACTTCTGCAAAATTATTTTCTCATAATAATAGGTCTTAAATATTTTTCCATTTTGGTATTTTCAGACTTTTTCATTCAATTATTGCATAGTAGCTCCTTAAATGGTTTGGCATGTTATTCATCTGCTTTTCAATGAAAATTTATGACATTTACAAATATATGAACTATGTAAATACATGTATATACATATATGTATGTATGTAAATGTGCATATAGGAGCAGGCTGGATTGAATATCCTTATACAAGCTTCTTTTTGCATGAGTGAACAAGGACCACAGAAGATACCCGGAGTTCTATTTTTCCAAAGGGAAAAAAAACCTACCAAGACATGTTGCATTAGCAGAAGCAAAGGGACATGTGGTCCTAGAATCACTTACCTCCTTCCTCAAAATCCAGACAATTTCTTTAAATTCACTTATGCTGTTCTCAATATGTCCCCCTGGCAAATTTGGTCTTCACTGTACCATATTCAATCACCTCTCTCAGATGCCAAGAGATTCCTTTTCAGAGTTAGCCATGATTTTTAAAGGCCCTGGGTCACCAATTATGTAATACAATTCAAGGCTTTATATCTGGTAGAAAAAAAATGGCTTAAATGCCATTTGGTTGGATAAAGGTTAGGTGAAGGTCAACTAGTGAACCTGACAATTTGTTCAAAAATTAATATGTATGAAAACTCTGTTAAAAATTAAGATAAATAAAAACTGATTTTTCAAGAATATTTTGTTGCATATTGTACAGCCACCCATTAACCTTTCAAATATTTGTTTAGACTCTTTTCTAAAATGTAAAGTGTGTTTATTATATATTATCTAATTATTTATGTCTTTTGTCAGTAGAAATAGGACCATAACATTATTTTGTAACTTACCATAATAAATTTTTGCTATTTTGTTGCATATTGTGGACAGTTTGAATTTTTATTCTCCAGGGAAACACCAACAAGAAATATATGTATATATATGATTTTATATATGTATATATAAATACTATGAGATTTATGATAGGAATTGGCTCACGTTCAATGAATTCCCCAGGAGAAGCTGGCTGGCTGAAGTAGAGATAGAAATCCCTCGTTTGCCTGTTGAAATCATTAGTTCTCCCTTTAAGTCCTTCTCCTAATTAGATGAGTCCTCTCATTGCTGAAGGCAGTCAATTAGTTGATTGCCAATGTAATCAGCTATAGATGCAATCAACTGATTAATGATTAAATACAAAAAATATCTTCACAGTAACAATTAGCTCAGTCCTTCTTTGACCAAATAAATGGACTCATAACCTAGTCCAGTTGGCACATGAACTTAACCATCACCTGCCATATATCACAATTTTCTTTCTCTAATTTATCAATGCTAATTAATTATCAGCATTATATAAAACAAGTACCATTAAATGGGTCAGGTTAAACAGTGTGAATTTATTCACTCATGGTTTTGGGACCAGAAAAATATCCAAATCAAGGCATCATCATCAAGTAGATGCTTTCTTCTTGAAGACTGGCTGCTGGCGATCCTCAGCTCCTCTGTCACATGGCAAGGCACAGGACAAGTCTGCTGGTCTCTCCCTTCTCTTCTGGGTTTTGTTGCTTTCAGCTTCTTGCTTCTGTGGCTTTCTCTCTCTCTCTTTCTCTGAATTTCATTCTTATAAAGGAGTCCAGTAATAAGATTAAGACCCATCCTGATTGAGGTGGCCTCACCTAACTGAAGTAGCCTCATCAAAAGGTCCTACTTTCAGTGGTTCACACCCCCAAGAATGGATTCGATTTAAGAACATGTTTTTCTGGAGTACATATAGCTTCAAACCATCACACCTACCTATTTACCAATTTTTAACCTATATTTCTAATTCATTCTTATCTAATTATGTTTACTCTTTCACATTTTTATAGGAAAATGTTAGAATAACCCAAATTTCAAACAAAAAAAAAAAAAATCCAGTTAAAACAGCTTCTTCTTCCTCTTGCACAAAAACGAAAATGCAGCCAGTTAAACAGAATAGATAAAACCATTTTTAAATGTATGTTTTTGCAGTAGAAAAATCCCTTCCTTCAAAATTTCAGATCTTTTTATGAGTGGTTCGATTCATTATATGCTTATCTTTCCATTATTTCATATACAAGAAAAATGTATTTTCTGTTTAAAAAAATTTTAAATGCAATTAAGGAGAAACGCCCAGCAAGGTGGTGGCAAAGTGAGGAGCTCCTAGAGTCAGCTCCTGCTACAGGGCAGTTAGTAACCACCCAGAGCTGTCAAAAGCGCCTGTCTGGGTGCTCCAGATCGGAAGAGCACCCTGCAACATCCTTTAAGGAATGAAAGGGGGAGATGCCCATCTGCAGAGAAATTCATGAGTAGAGCCCTCCACGCCCCCGAGGCCGGTGCCCATCCTCCACTGGAGGCACAAGCCGCCTTGGGAGCTATTCCGCGGCTGGAATCGGAAACCACTTCCCCAAAACGGGGGGAAGAATAAACGATTGGGCACCAACTTCATCTCCTGACTAGTAAATTCAGCGGGCTAAAGTATAATCCTAAGAACAGCTAAAGTTTGAACCTGTCCACGTCAGAAAGAGGCCAATGGCCGCCATCTTAACTCTGCACCTGCCATCAGGGGAAGTGGGACTGACTGAAAATCACAGTGCTGGTAGGAACCGGCTTCTTTCCATCCAGATCAGATTGCAGCTCTAGCCTAAGCCCCAGGACCGTCTCGGGCAGGGAGGAAGCTGAGGGGAGCTGTGCCAGCCTCTCTGGGAAACTACAGGTCACACCAGGAAGGCTGTGATCATCCTACTCTGGCGGTGCAAGCCACTCCAGGAGCTATTCTGTGGCGGGAGTTGGAAGCTCTGTTTCCCGAAAACAGGGGAGGAAGAGACAGTTAGCCACCAGCTTCAGCTACTGATTAGTAAACTTAGCTGGCTAACATATAATCCTAAGAACAGCCAAAGTTTGAACCTGTCCAAGTCAGAAAGAGGCCAGTAGCCACCATTTTAACTCTGCCCCCAGCATGAGGGGAAGCCAGGCTGACAGAAAATCAGTGTCTGTAGGGACCGGTTTCTTTCACCCAGATCAGCCGTCAGCCTTAGCCTAGGCTTCAGCCCCACCTCTAGGAGGGAGGAAGCTGGAGGGCCCTGCCCCAGCCTCTCCAGGTAACTGCAGGTACATTTGGCTGGCACAGAATGAATAGTCGGAAGTCTACCAGGGCAACTGAGGTCATTTTGGACCCTCACGGCATAGAATGCTGCCCACACCTGCAGCTCCATCCCCACCCCAGGCAGGGGAGAAAGGGGCTTGAAGCTTCATCAGTCTCTCTGGGCAACTACAGTCTAGGCCTGCATGACTTGGATTATTACACACAACTGTGGCTCTGACCCTACCCCTGGCAAAGGAGAAAGTTGGGAGAAGCTTCATCGACCCCTGGGGCAATGAGGGCAGCTTGAGCCTCCACAGCTTACAGCACCAACTACATCCTTGGCTCCTACTACACAACCAGCAAGAGAGAAAGAACAAGAAAATCCTTAACTAAAGAGAGAAACTGCACCCAGAATAAATACTCAAGTAAGCCAGATGCCAACAAAAAAATTACAATCCATACCAAGAAACAGGAAGACATTGTCCAGTTAAAGGAGCAAGAGAAGCATCCAGATGACATAAAGGAGTTGAGACAACTAATCATAGATGTTCAAACAAATCTCCTTAATAAATTCAATGAGGTGGATAAGAGATTAAGGATATTAAGAAGACATTGGATGAGCAGATCTTATGAGAATGAAAGGCACAATAAATGAAATTGAAAATACACTGGAATCATATAATAGCAGATTTGAGGAGGCAGAAGAAAGGATTGATGAGCTTGAAGAAATGGCCTCTGAAAGGACACATACAAAAGAACAGGTGGAGAAAAGAATGGGAAAAATTGAACAAAGTCTCAGGGAACTAAATGACAGCAAGATACATGCAAACATATGTGTCATGGGTGTCCCAGACGGAGAAGAGACGGGAAAGGGGGCAGAAGGAATATTTTTAAAAATAAGGTAGAAAATTTCCCAACCCTACTGAAGGACATAGATATCCATGTCCAAGAAGCACAACGTACTCCCATCCAAATAGATCTGAATAGACCAACTCTGAGGCACATACTAAACAAAATGTCAAATGCCAAAGACAAAGAGAGAATTCCGAGAGCAGCAAGAGAAAAACAATGTATAACATATAAGGGATACCCAATAAGATTAAGTGCTGATTTCTCATCAGAAACCACGGAGGTAAGAAGACAATGGTGTGATATATTTAAGATACTGCAAGAGAAAAACTTCCAGCCAAGAATCTTATATCTGACAAGATTCCCTTTTAAAAATGAGGGCGAGTTTAGAATATTCACAGATAAACAGAAACTGGGAGTTTATAACCAAGAGACTGGCTTTGAAGGAAATACTAAAGGGTGTGCTACAGCCTGAAAAGAAAAAAACAGGAGAGAGAGACATGGAAGAGAGTCTAGAAATGAAGATTATTTCAGCAAAAGTAACTAAAAGTCTCAAAAGAGTTGTGAAAATAAAATATGACAGATAAAACTTAAATATTTAGGAATAAACTTAACCAGCGATGTAAAGCACTTGTATTCAGAAAACTACAAGTCATTGTTAAAAGATATCAAAAAAGACCTAAATAATTGGAAGAATATCCATGTTCATGTATTGGAAGACTAAATATCATTAAGATGTCAATTCTACTCAAATTGATATATAGATCCAGAGCAATCCTGATAAAATTCCACTAGCATTTTTAAAGTAAATGGAAAGCAAGATTATCAAATTTATTTGGAAGGATAAGTGGTCCTGAATGGCTAGAAAAATCTTAAAAAGGAAAAGCAAAGTTGGAGGACTCTCACTTCCGGACTTTAAATCATATTACTTAGCTACAGGGGTGAAAAAATCATGGTACTGGCATAAAGACAGACACATAGACCAATGGAACTGATTTGATGCTTAAGAAACAGACCAAGGACCAAGAGAGTTTTCACAAGCCTGTCAAACCCACCCAGCTCAGGCAGAACAGTCCATTCAGCCAATGGTGCTGGGAGAACTGGATATCCATATTCAAAGGAAGGTAAGAGGACCCCTAACTCACACCATATACAAAAATTAACTCAAAATGGAACGAAAACCTAAATATAAAAGCAAGAACCATAAAACTTCTAGAAGAAAATGTAGGAAAATATCTTCAAGACCTGGTGGTAGGTGGTAGATTCTTAAAGGAGATAAGAGGAGGACTGAGATGGACTACTGATGTTTAATATATGTAGAAATTTTAATTAACTTTACTGTAAGAGTGTAGAAATGTATAGAGTTGATGGTAACACATTATAGTGAGTAACAGCTGGTTTATAAATGGAAATGTGGCTGAAAAGGGTCAAGAGATGTAAATGCCAATTGACAGAAAGCTAGAGAATAATCTAGGGACTGAATAACACAGTGAACCCAGAGGAGGATGAGAATAGTGGTTGATGGTACAGATGCAAGAGCGTCCTCTGTGAGCTAGAGCAGATGTACATCAGTATTGCAGGGTGGTGGGGATGTGGAGAAGCATGGGAAAAACACAAAACCTGTGGACTGTGGTTAACAGCAATAATGTAATATTCATGCATCTCTGCCAAAGATGTACTGTGCTGATAATGTGGGAGTATGGAAAAAGTGTGCCAGATATCTGTTATGGACCTGGTAATAATTGGATGATATTATCTCAGTCTGTAACAAATCTGCCACCACGGTGTGGTGTGTTGATAGAGAGGTGTTGTATGGAAATCCTGCACATGTGCATGATTGTTTTGTTAGTTTACAACTTCTTTCATAAAAATATATTTTAAAAAATAATAATAGTGTAGGTTGGGGGTAAATACACCAAATATAAGATAAAGACTATAGTTAGTAGTAAGATTTTGATGATATTCTTACATAATTTGTAACAAAGTGTCTCAACAATGCAAGGTGTTGGTGGTGGGTTGATGTAGGGGGCTCCTGTATGATGTTATGAATGTTTGCTTTCTAAGTTCACAACTTTTACTATACACTTGTTGTTGATGTATGTTCATGTATAAATGATATAAAAATAACAATAATAATAGGGTGGGTTGGGGGAAAAATATACCAAATGTAAGATACTTTGGTTAGTAGTAATATTTTAAGGATGCTCTTTAATCATTAGTTAAAACTGTTTCACAACAATGCAAGATATTGGTGGTAGGGTGAGGTATGAGAGCCCTGTATGATATTATGTTTGTTTGTTTTGTAAGTTCACTATTGCTATACACTTATTGTTTAGGTATGTTTAGGTATGAGTGATATACTTCAATAAATAATTTTTTTTTAATTTTAAAAGTTAATGATTAAAAAATATAATTAAGAAATAGGGGATCACAAAAATACCTAGAATTTTACCCTTTCAAATCACCCGTTAACATTTTTGACATCTGTGCTGTTCCTTTTTAAATATGAAGTATATGTGTTAAATATTATGTGAATATTTGTGCCTAGTTTGTCAGTACAAATGGAACCACAGCATTATTTTGTAACCTACCATAATTTATTTAGGTAATTTACCAAATGTTGGATATTTATTTTATTCCAAAATTTCTCATCTTAAACAGAGTAGAACAGAAAAATTTTTAATATGAATTAGAAATGTAAATGCCAAGAGGTAAAGAATAAAATGAAATGATTGGTTAAACATGAAAGAGCATAACTGAAGTCATATTAAATTATTAAAGGGTAAAAATGTAGAAAATATCCAGAAACTGAAAAGGAATACTCAATGATATATAAAGATCTGCAAAGTGCCCTCCTGGTGCACCAAGATGACTGATACTAGAAAAACCAGAGTCTAGTAGGAATTTTCATTTAAAACCTATCATCATTTCAGCCAAAATGACCTGCTGACCAACTAGCTTTTAACTAAATTGCTCTCAATAAAATTATGTTCTATAAATTTGCATTTGTATAAATTAGCTTTTTTTTTTTTTTGCTTTTTCCAAGTTTTTTTTTTTTAACTGGTTAAATCATATGCCATTTTCAATGACAGAACTAGGAATCTAGAGGCCATTGGACCCATGCTTCATTCCATGGCTTCTGCCCCTAATTCCACAGCTGTTACGTCATCATGTCATCCTCACAACGGCAATGCAATAGGAACTCAGCGTTTTTAATCTATCAGCATTCACAGCTGTCCTAGCTTGAGTCCCAGGCCTCTCCACTGATGCCCCAAATCCAGATAGCAGGCTGGCCTCGAGACTGCACTTCCCAGCAGCGACTCTAGTGCAGGGGGGATGGTGTGATACGATAGAAAGCGTGGAAGGCTGTGATGGACAAGGTGACGAGAGCATGTGAGAGAATGCTAAGAGGAGCAAGTGAAGTAAGAGCAAGATGGCACGAAGGAACCAAACGGACAGGATGCAGACAGGAGAATCTACATTTCACTGTGTGTGTGTGTGTGTGTGTGTGCCCTCCATGACTATACTATCTTGGACAGAGGAAATTTTTTCTGGAAAGCTTTTACGGTAAGCTTCCTTGTGAGGGACAGAGTAAAATGCCTGGGCTGGACTCCTTAAGAAGGTAACAAGCAAAGATTTTGCCTCAAAGCTGCATTCGGATCTTTTCATGTGACTCTGCAGAGACACGTGAAAGGGGATGCAGCTTATATTTAAGTTCTATATCATCACCGGGTCCAGAGCTGAGTAAATTGTCCTGACCGCTTTCCCATAGGTAGAATCAAAGTAAAACTGTCCTCCAGCTGAGGGCAAGCTCCCAGGAACCCTCCAATACTGAGGGCAAGTCTGGCTCCCTGGAATAGTTTTTGCTTCATCCACCTAACTGAAATTCACACAGCAGTATTAGCATGGACCACATTCCATGTCAAGTTCCTCTCCACGCTCCAAGTCGCCCTTCCGTTTGGCTTTAACCCCTTCCAGTCTAACCACTCACAACAGCAGCTCACTTGAGGATGGAACACCAATTTGTCATCTAAGAGGTCTTGCCATAAACACCACCCGTTGTTGTACTTCGAAAATTCCATGGTTCTGAAGACAAATCCTGAATACTCATGATCCAACTATAAATCCCCCTCTACCTTGTGGCACCCTTTTACGACCATGCCAAGAGGACAAGACGCATCCTAGTAGGAAAGAAGGGGTAACAAGGGAAATGTACTAGATATTTGGTCCAAATGCTGCAAGGATAGCAGCAAGGTCTTGCACATGGCTCGAGAAGGAAATTCACAGCAGCCGACCGCAGACCTCGGTCACCTGGCTGCACCTGCTGTCTCACCTTCCCCGCTGCTTTCACCCATCATTACCCCTCAGACACAGACTCTCTGTTGGCCCTTTTTTGACTTGGCATTTCCCACCCCGTGAAGACTGTCCTGGTCCCCATGTTTGTGTCTTCCCTAAGTCTACCTGCTCTGCTACCTGCTGCATCCTTAGCTCCTGGAGCAGGGTTTGGTACATAGCAGATGCCCCAAATGACCTTGACCATGTCCTATAGTTTTCTTTATTCTGTCTAAATTTTAACTGCTCTAGCTATGAATCTTAATGTAGCACAAAGGCCCTGAGCCAGCTTTAATCATCAAAGAGAAAAAATGTGTTCATTACAGTCAAGTTAAAGATAGAAAAAGTAACACAGAGACAAGCACTTCATTAAAAAAAATGGCTAAAGGCCAACTGATGTCGTGTGGCTGCTTACGCAGCTCGAGGAGGTGAAGTCCGTGAAGAAGCCAAGTTCGTTTAAGGATACGTTTCATTTACTCACTTAACAATTCCAGCTGCACACCGACCATGTCCTAAGCATTGACTCTAAGGGTGAAAGTGAAAGATATTAAGTATCTTTCATGCAACATATATTTAAAAGGCAGGAGACAAAACATAGATAGGTAAACAAATGACTCGATAAGACTGTTTCTCAGGTTCGAAACTGCTATGGCCCGATTAGACTGGGCGATCGGATAGTCTCTAGGAGAGGGGTTAATTTTGCCAGGTGGTAAGGAAAGGCCTCTCTGAGAACAGGATATTTTGGTACAAAACTGAATGATGGGAAGCAGAGAGCCACATGTAAACTTGAGGGAAGATCATTCCTGGCTGAGCAAAGAGCGATTCAAAGGCCCTGAGGCAGGGGTGAGCTCAGCATGTTAGTTAATGAAGCGGTGGTCAGAGGTAAGGGCACCAAGCAGACAAAGCCTGGCAGATCCTGCAGGAACTCTTAGGCCCTAATAGAGTGTTTCCATTCTAACTTCAAAAAGAAGTTATTAGAAGGTGTTTAATAGAGTGTTGTGTCTGATTTGTGCTTTTAAAGGTCAGGAAAGTTGCTGTTGGGAAGACTCAGTGGGTCCAATTCAATTGCAACGCAAACTCTAAGCCTGATCCCGTGAGATTCCCTAATGGATATCCAGCTATACAGGGGGTCGTGATGAATAAGAAAGAAACTCCCGTCACAGTTACATCACATTTGGAAAATCCATGCAAATCAATAAGGAAAAGCAGACAGCTCAAGAGAAAAAGGCGGGTAGGAGCCTCGAACGAGCGCCTCGCACGCCGACCCCCAAGCGGCCAGTCAACACACGCGAAGATGCTCCACATCATCAGCCAACAAGAACAGCAAGTTCTCCTCAAACGATACCCACTCCCCAAATCTCAGGCAAGTGCGTGGCGCGCTCCGCTCGCCACTGGCGCTAACAAGCCCTGCTCGGCTTGCGTGGCCTGGGCTCAGCTTGAGAACCCCACCTCCCGCTGCGTGAAACCAGCCAGCGTGGGGCTCTAACCCTGGAAGACGGCGAAAGCTGCACATCAGAAGGCGTTTCCCACCAGAAAGCGGGCTGTTAGGCGTTACCAGCACGGCACTGCCTGGAGCTGGGCAGACTTCTGCTGTTCTTTGGTTCCTGCATGGCCAGGTGTTTCTGGGTATGGTCAAGTGAAGAGTACTCATAAAACTGAGTATTATTCAGCAATGAGAAGAGAGTGACGATAGGCAGTGACATGGCGGACCTTACAGACATAGTGCTGAGGAGAAGGAGCCCGAAAAGAAAAGGGATGCAATGTATGAGTCTCTGCACATAAAGTTCAATACCAGCCTAAACTAGCCTGTGGTCTTAGGAATCAGAGCAGAGGCCACCGTGGGGGAGATGGCAGGGGCTGGCGGGGAATAGAAAAGGCTCCGGCAAGGCTCTCTTTCTTGATTTGCCGCTGGTTGTGCAGGTGTCCTCACTTGGTGACAATTTATCAAGTTGTTCTCTCAGCTTCGGGCACTTCTGTGTTTGTGTGTTATCCTTAATAAATTTCAGCAAAAAATAATAAATCAAGAATACTCAAGTAACTCTTGTCTAGTAATATTCTCTTGTTTATTACAGTAGGTGAAGGAATTAATTTTCTTTATTACAAGGCTCAGTGCAGGATATTTAATAATTCCCAGATTATTGATGTGGAAAGTAATTAATATTACTACTTATGTAAATTTTCATAAGACGACACTCATTGTATTTGGTCTCACCATGTTATTGAGATTAGAAAAGGAAACCTCTAGAACTATGTTTTTCATATATTGGTATATGTAAAAATCTCCCAGGAAGCTTGTTACGAATTCAGACACCTTAGGCTCCACCAAAGAAACTAATGCCGTAGGTTTGAGGTTCCAAGGAAGCTGCATTTTAATAATCACCTCAAGGGAAATGGCAATGGTAAAAGCATGGAGTAAAACTTTATAAAAACCGATCTAGAGGCTAAAAACTGTATAAATATATATTATTCTGTGGACAGTTCCCAGTGAATAGTGGTCCCCGTTAGAAGAACAGAGTTGATGTACAGATTTAGTTCAGAGTTGGAATTTTATGTATAAAGATAAATTATCAAAGAATTATGAAGACACAGACTTGAAGATAATGTTTAGATGTTTGCATAATTGAAATGATCCTGGTATAACTAGCATTATTAAAATAATATTTTTCCACTTAAATTTTGAAAGATATGTTATAATGGAAGCAAAAATAAAAGAATTGCCAGATGCAGATACAAATGGAGACATGTAAGTGGTTAGGTATATCTAGTTATAAATTTGGGGATTAAAAGAGTTACTTAGATTCATTCTCAGCAGGCAAACCACTCTTGGAAAATGCTAAATTAAGGCCAGACTTCAGAATTTTTTGCAGTTGTGGTGGGGAAAATCTGTAATCTGAGTTTATTTTACTATTAAATAGACTGCTTTCTTAAGTCACCATGGAGCTTCAGGCAATTCGACAGTAATAAAGGTCTTTGTGGATAGGGAAATCAATGCAGTATTATTAAAGCAATGCAAAAGATCATCCAAGGAAGCAGGATCAATGAATACTAGAGTATACAAAAATGGAAATAATTTTTGCAAATTATAACCAGTTAATGGCATAGAAGACAGGGCGGAGATGACATATGGCATTATAACTCACAAAAGCTTGGTATCAAGCACATGCACTTACCCACACACAAAGTTACCAGCCCTAATTTGTTAAATGTCATCATTGTAATAAAAAATGTACCCATAATAAAATAGAAATCACAAGTCTGATGCTGAAAAAACATGCACAGAAACAGAGATAAAGCATTTTTTGTTAAAATTATATAATGTAGTTGACTCCAGAAATAAATTTCATAATGCAAAATATGCTATGAACTGGGTGCTCCTTCAGTGCAACCTGCTTCAGTGCAACGATGCTGCATTATTAGCTTTTTTGTAAGAAAAATTGTGTGCATATAATTGGATTAGAAAAACAGTTACTTCTAAGATCTAGTGCATATTTTTAGGAAAATAATTTCAACTTCTTGAATACACTTAAAGAAAAAATTAAAAAATAATAATATAGTACAAAATAATAAAAGTATTTATAGTAAAATGGAAATAAAATAAATGCCTAACAATAAGCTAAATGTTGTACAATTTATGGTTTAGTAAAACAATAAAATGATCTATAGAAGTGTGAATTAGCTTAGTCCATGGAAACATGAATATTCTAGAAATGCAGAAATTCAAATAAGAATATATGTTCTAGTGAATTCTAAGTATGTAAAATATATATATATGAGTACTAGCAGAAATTGAAATAAAAATTATAGGGTGGGAAAAGAAGGCTCATCTTCGTCAGGATGGATTTTCTTTGCTCCCCTCTATGAAGTCCTGAATCAGCTTCCCAAGCCAGTTACCTACTCACGTTTCTGTCCAAAACACATTTGCTCAGAGTAAAGGTTGCCTCTTGTCTCCCTTGAGTCACAATCTAAAATCTAGGAAAATAAGGTCATAGAACATTTTCAGCATTTCCATCACTAAGAATTTTTTTAAATTAATCAAGACAGTTGTTATCGAAATGCTCATGTTCACCATTTCCCAGCTTTGGGAACCCCCTCCTGCCAGCTCTACCAGATCCCGCTGCCCCGTCTCTACTGGGCTTCTACTCGCATCCACTGACCTATTGATTACTCTTGTTTCCAGAGGCCGGGATTCGGGGTATGGCCCAACAAATGCAACTCTGGTCCTGATTGGGATTCTGCCACCAAATCTACCTGGTTGCCAGGTGTTAGTCCTACGGCCGGCTGTAGACGCCTCAAGACACACTCGCCCTTTTTCCTTAAGGCCTGAGCCAGAAGCAAAGACTCCAGCTGCTTTCTCGGTACTCGGAACCCAACGCTACTTTTCTAAATTCTCCATAAGCAAAGAGGCCTCAATGAGAAAGAGAAAGGAAAACCAAGTGTGATCTCAGAGATCCTTTTTTTTTTTCTTTTTTTTTTTTTTATTATGGGTAAAAATCAAAATTCTCACAATACATACAAACATTTGCAAAATGATATATAAATATATATGCATATATGTGTATTTGCTTACAAAAATGTTATTTATATATATATACATATATTTTAAGAGGTGCTTAGATTACCTAAAATATTACACGGAACCCACTGGGATTCCCATGTTGCCCACCTCCACTCTGAAGACCTGGTGCTCTCCCAAGCTGGGTTGAGGCACCTGTGCAGGATCTGGCTGTGAAATCTTAGCATTTCAAGACTCTCCCTGAGGGAAGACCTGTGGGAAAGCAAAGTGTGGGAAAGAGTGGCCATTCGGACAATTACTTTCCAAAGAATTGAATACGAATACTGGTTAACTAGTCTAGGTGTGTCTAAGTGTTTTTCTTTTAAGAATCTGAACTTTTCCTTTATATGAACAGAAAACTTTTCTTTTTTTCAACAGAAAGTTGATTGCATTCTCGTCCTTGACTTACTGAACAGTTTTAGACTCGAATAAGGGGGAGAAGCTAAAAGCAATTTGCGAGGAGGATACAGAAAGAAAATATAAAAATATTTGTGGAAATAACTTTTATATTAACATTTTTCCAGACAATTGCATTGCTGAGCTGCATAATTTTTGTTGGGACATTAGGAAATAAACAAGGCACAAGGAAAGCTTGGGACACGAAAAGTAAGTTATGGCTATGCACTGATAGTTTCTAAGATGAAAGTGATTGCATCTCTCTTATTAGTTGGCTAATAAGGGGAAATGGAAGTCTATACAAGATAGACAAAATTACTCTAAGGTATTTTAACTCCCAGATGAAGAGCCACTGACAAGTAGTAGCAAAATTATAGATGACACAATAAAAATCTGAAATGAGTTTTACTCAAGAATGTTTTTTTTCCTGTAAACCTAAAACTGCTTTAATAAAAAATAATTAAAAAGTAAAAAAAGGAATGAGAGAAAATCAACATAAATGATAATTGAAGATTGGGAGAAAATGTATCTCATCACATTTGTTTTTATTTTATTTTCTGATCTAAATTATATATCATTCATTTAAATGCACATTTACTTAAACCACTAGATGGTAATTCTAGTAGGTAATAAATACAGCTCTTTTAAGCCTTCGTTATGTTTTAAGAGCAGAAAAGGGGAGTTGTGTATATCTCCTCAGCTACCATGCTTCAGAAGTCTAGGTGTAAATGTGAGAACTCAGCTCAGTTACCACCATACATCTGGTGGATAAATACAGACATTTGAAGTAAAATTCCTAGAAAAAATAAAGTAAAAATAAAAATAAAGTAGCAGCCTACAAAATGAGTTGTAGCCTACAAAACAGGTAAAGTTTAGGTCATAAATATATCTAAAATGATTTTTAGATTTTCAGCAACAATTTACATTTTATATTTACAATTTACATTTTCAGTTTAAATAATAGAGCTAACTTTCCAAAAATCTGTAGTAGTCTCTGAAGTTTGTAAATACTTAGTTTGAAGTTGTTTTAAGTTGTTCACAAAGAACTGATTACCAAGAATGTGGGATTTAGGTCTAATTATCAAGACTTTGGTGTTTACAGGAAAACGACACTGACTTCAGCCACTTGGCAGCTGGTGATGTTAGACAGCTCAGAGTATGACCACAAAAAATTAGGTAATATGGTTATAATTCTTCATTGACAGTTTAAATGAATACTATTCTAAGCTCGACGTTAAGTTAGGATGAGAAAGTCGATTGCATTCTCGTCCTTGGCCGAAGGATTCAGACACTGGCCGTGTCAAACACTGGCCGTGTTTGTTTTTTCTTCATCGGGACTAAAGAAAGACTCAGACATATGTCCACTGTTGCTGTGGCCAGGAAGGAGCCCTAATCTCGAGGACATATTTTGTTTTTATTCTTCATCTACACCGTGCCCTATGTTTCTTCCAGTAAATGATGTTTCTGTGGGCTCATCTGCAGCTCTTGTGTTAGGAGTCTTCATTTCAGAGAGCAGAGAGTCCTTGGTTACTTAATTTGCCTTATGGTATTCCAGTTTATTCCAGCAAGCTCTATTTTCCTTAGAAAGGCATATTCTACATGTCCTACACTAAGCACATGCTGATAGTAGTGAACAGAATCTCCTACTTGGACGACCACGTTTTACTTCCATTCCTACACTTAGAGCTCTTCCTAAGTGTTTTCATATTTACTGTTAACTGGTTTATAAAATTATAATTTCTGCCAAGAAAATTTCAAACACATTTTCTGCACACTGTAGACTTCTTTTAGAGGGTTGGGACTCTCCTTGTAGCTGAATTGTGACAGAATGCTACTTACAAGTTCTGATATAATTTGGGTTTTGTGGAGAACTTAGTAATCAAAACTCTTTGCCCCCATGGTCTGACCACAGAATTGAGTGGAGATATACATATATACACACACACACACACACACACGTATGTATTTTAAATTTTAGATCCACTTACTCAATTTTACAAAATGAAGCATTTATTAATTCCCATCAATAAAAGTAACTGGATGTATTTAACATCTTTCTTCTAGATTTATTTTTGCAATGTTTTATTCTAGGTGTGAAACTAACAGATGTTTTTTATAAAAGTTTATTGAAATATATCATTTATACATGAACATACTTAAACAATAAGTGTATAGGAAAATTTGTGAACTTACAAAACAAACATGCCTATCATCATACAGGTGTCCCATGCGTCACCCCATCACTAACACCTTGCATTGTTGTGAAATACTTGTTACAAATTATGTAAGAGTATTGTCAAAATATCACTACTAACTGTAGCCCATATCTTCTATTTGGTGCATTACCCCCACCCCCGATTATTAGCACCCTGTATTTGTACTATATACTTGTTTTAGTTCATGAGAGAACGTTCTCATATTCGTCCTGCTAACCACAGTCCATCTTCCACCACTGGATTCCCTGGGTTATACAGTACCATCCCTTGTACAATCCATTCAAAGTGTACTCAGTGGCTTCCATCACCTCTGTCAATTTCAGAAAGTTTTCATTACTCCAAAAGGAAAAATCCAGTACCTCTTTTTAACCCCCTTATTGTTGTCCCTTAGAATTGATATAATATCTTCTTTACCATTGCTGAAAAAAATTTACAATATTACTGTTAACTATGATCCAGAAGTTATATTAGTTGTAATTTTCCCATGTATTACCACATTTTAACACTTTGTAAAAGAAGAAAATTCTTATATTTATACAATTAACCACAATCTTCATCCACCACCAAAATCACTATGTCATACATTCCCTAGATTATTCTCTAGCTTCCTTTCAATTGACATTTACATCCACAGACGACCCCTTTCAGCCACAATCTCATTTATAAATCAGCAGTGTTAGTTATACTCATTATAATGTGTTTACCATCAACTCCATTCTTTTCCACACTTTTACAATAAACTTTATTAAAAGTTCTACAGTAGAATAATAATGTCTACTTTAGTTCATTCCTCAGTCTTGAAGATTTGGGGATGGTGATGCCCACTCTGCTTCTAATTGAGAGGGGGCTTAGATCCCATGGAGCAGACGTATGGAGCTATCTTGCTTGCAGTTTCAGACTCTCTCTGTTCCTTGGGATGGTCCTTGTCCATCATCATCTCCTTGTTAGTTGTCCTGGGTGAGTCCAATGACCTGGAGAGTAGGTTTTGCAACTCTGCTGAGATTCAGGGCTCAACTGGCACATGGATGGACCAAAGATTTAAGTCTCAGGGACCTACATTTATCAAGTACAGTGGTGATTATGGGTTCAAGTAAAAGGGGCAGAAGAGCCCTGTGCAGAGACCCTATAACTGAGTCTAACTCTGTTACACTGGGGAGCACAAAGCCCAAAGTGAGGCCCACTGGCAGGGTGCTGAGCTCCTGGGCTGCCTGCCCTGCTTCTGGCTTCTGGGTGTCTCTGGAGCCCTCGGGAGCCCCACTATGTCAGCCACTGTTTGCTGTTGTAGTCAGTGAGATGCTTTTGAGACTTGCATAAGTGTAACCTCTAGAATGACCTCCGAACTCACTTTGAAGTCTCTTAGCCATAAAAACTCATTTGTATTTACCATTATTATGATGATGATTATTATTACTCTAGCACTGGAAGAACTCTCATCTTTGAAGTAAAGGCCGTGGCCACCGGAGGTCCTGAGGGGAGGGAGAGGGGAGAGTAGGTGTGACGTGGGCCATTCTCAGGACATTGGAGTTGCCCTGCATGACACTGCAGTGACGGACACAAGCCATTGTATATTTTGACATAACCTATAAAATTGTGCAGGACAGAGTGTAAACTATCATGTAAGCTATAGTCCATGGTTAGTAGCGATGCTTCAATATGTGTTCATCAATTGTAACAAATGGGCCACACTAATGAAGGATGTTAACGTGGGAAAGTGTGGGAGGGGGAGGGAGGGGAGCATATGTGAATCTATATCTTTTATGTAACATTTATGTAATCGAAAACGTCTTTAAAAATAAAGAAAAAAGTTTTTTAATTATAAAAAAAAAAAGTTCTACATACATTAAGCATCAGCTCCAATTCTCAACCCGCATTCTACCTCCTAATAACCTATACTCTAGAGTTTAACTCCATGAGTTTACTCATCATATTTACTTCATATTGGTGAGACAATACAATATGTGTCCTTTTGAGTCTGGCTTATTTCACTCAACAAAATGTCCTCAAGGTTCATCCATGTTGTCATGTGCCTCCCGATTTCATTTCTCCTTACAGCTGAATAATGGTCCGCTGTATGTACAGCAGATAGTCTTCCGTTGCTGTCCCAGCTCTTCTGTTCACTAACAATAAATCTTAGGCATATCACTGAAACTTTCTTCATTAGTAAACCAATGTCACCGGGCTGATACCAGGATTGAATGAGAAGCTCTGCTCAGTAAATACGAGTTCCCTTAATTCAATGTTGTTTCCTATTGTTTTTTAAATTAAAAATACTGTTTTTTTAATTAAAAATTTTTAGGAAATGTAGATTTGCACTGAGTTGTAAGAAGTGATCCTGAGGGATCCAAGCACACATTACACAGTTTCCCTCGGTGACATTTTCACAACCTAGCACAATGTAGCAACTAGGATGCGACTTTGATAAACTGATGGGTCTTCTTCATATTTCCCCAGCTTTATTTGCACTCCTTTGAGTGTGTGTTTAAATTTTTATTTAAAATAATGTTAAACTTACAAAAAATTTAGAAGAATAGTGCCAAGAGCTTTGCATCTTTTTCCTAAATTATTTGAGACCCGTCATCCCCCAAACACTTCAGTTTGTGTTTCCTGCAAAGCCACCACTCTACATAACCACCACACAACCATCAAAATCAGGAATTTAGCGCTGACATGTAACTTCCTTCTAATCCACAGACCCTATTCAAGTCTCTCCAATTTTCCCACTAGTATCCTATTATACGTATGTAATATCCAAAAGCATCCAAGCATATTTAGTTGTTAGATCTTTTAGTCTCCTTCAGATTGGATCCTTTATGTGTTTCAAAAATTACTCGCCAGTGATTTTCAAGTATACCCCCCAATTTAGAATTGTCTGGTTTTCCTTCATTATTAGATACAAGTTAAGTATTTTGGACAGGAATATCAGTGAAGTAATACCATATTAGTCTTATTACATCCCACCAGATTGTAAACAAGTTTAGTTGGTGACACTAACCTTAAATATTTTATTAAGATTTTATCTTTATTGTAAAGATACTCTTTTTTACCACTGTAATTAATAAGTTTTTGTGCAAAGGCTATTTTGAGTCTATGCAAATATCCTGTGCTTCGCTTAACTTTCACCCCCGTGTTTTAGATACTTGATGTTTTTGGCTGAATTAATTTTTAACTGTGATGGCTGAGACATAGTTTTCTTATTCTCTAATTCCTTTTATCTTTGCTAGGTGACATTCACTCATGAAAATCTTTCACCTTTCCTCATTCATTCATTTATTTATATCTGCATGAATATATGGGTTCCTATTTTATTCAGTTGGTTATAATTTGTTACTAGATGTTTCTGGCTCATCCTATATCTTCCAGTCCAAGCCCTGGCATCAGCCATTTCTTCAAGAAACCATGGCTCCTTTTAGTGGAGAACAGTATTTATAAGTGAAGATCTGGACAAAAGATGCACCCATTGCTTCTGGGGTATCGCTGCCCCCAAGCCCTCTCAGGGGACAGAGAAGGGGATTTATCAATTACATTATATAGATTGCATACATATCCACACCCCACATCTGTGTTTACTTCTATATCTATTGAAAAGCATGAATTTACACTGAGAGTTATAATTCCAGTCTACCAGCACAGTGTTCATCCTAGTTTTCTCCTTTTCCATATTTGTAGCCCCCTTCTTTAGCACTGATGAATCTGGCTCACATATTCTCAGTAAATAGAGTTATTTGATCATTTCTCTTCATATGTACCCAAACTCCTATTAAGGCTGTCATCACCATCCTCCACACCCAGCCCTGGAGAGGGCCATCGCCTCATTCTGCTTGGACCCCAACCTCTTACACCAGGACACACTGCGGTCACCTCCCCTCCACCCTTTACAGGAGACCTCCATCTCCCCTACATTCTCAGACATCTTTCTCGTTTATTTGTTCTCTGGTAACTAATTCCGGGCTGCCACCAGCACAGCCTCCTCCACACGTGACCCAGCTCAGGTTGAGAACGCCACCAGGGGCCAGGTGGCTGCCGCGACCACTCACGGAGGGCGACTTGCACGCAGCTTCACGGAACGGCTGCTGACTAAACTGGGAAGGCAGGGAGGGAAGAAAGGGAAGAGGGAAGAAAGAATGGAGGGAGGAAAGGAAGCATTCGGGTGTTCTAAATCAAGAGATTCGTGCATCCATCTTCCCAATAAAAACATGGTAGAGAAATTTTTTTGTCTTTTTAACTGCTAGTATGTGTGTCAAGAAGTAAATGAAGCGAAGGAAAAAGCTAATTTTGGATATTTAAAATAAGGCATGAGTTGTGCCATGAAAAGTCTACACAGTTGTTAAAATCTGGCCTCAGTGCCTATAATTACCCCTTTCGCATTTTTCTGCTTTCTGGTACGTTGTAGGTATCCAGCACCCTCCCAGACTCTAACCCACCTTGCATCCAGCTATTAAGCAAGCACTTGAATTTCATTTACATGTTATAAATTAGGAAAAGCCAGTCGTGCCTGAGATAAATCAATACTCAGAGACTAGCTGCAAAGTATCCTTCCTTCACCTAAGCGGGGCCTGCTATCTCATGGGGTGTAAGCTTACCAAGACAATTACCTGCCTTGCTTCCTGATCCTGCTCACAGCCAGGGCCATGGCTCAGCTGTTAATCCTATACCCAATTCCTCCCTGCCTTGACCACATGTTCATCTTGCTCTAGATTATGTCCCAACTAGTTACGGCTTCTTTATAAATTAAAAAAAAAACATGGATGGGGTGACTTAGTATTTGCTGAGTCAGACTGCATGGCTGAAGTATGGAAAACTGAATCAAAGACCTGGTCCTCTGAGCTCCTTCTTTCTGATGTTGTGGAGGTGGGAAGGTTAGAGAAGGCAAAGGATCCCCGTGCAGAGAAGCAGGAGCGTTTGTACGCAGCGGCCCAGAGGAGACGAGAGACGCTCCTCCCTGCCTTTCCTGACCGTCTGGCCATGGGAGCCTGACTTCAGGAGGACTTTCTTTAGAGCCTTTCCCAGTCCAGTTCCCACGCAGGGAGGTGCCTGGTAGGAGCTGAGCACAAACACCAGTTCTTGCTCTTCGCAGCTGATCTTTCCAGATGTGCAGCCTTTCTTTTGAAAAGGAAGGGAAAAAAATAACTTCGTGATTTCTAAAAATATATAATTGGATTCTCTGACTATTGTGCTGGAAAGGTGTTTTTCAGAAGTCCTTCCTGAATAGAAAAGTTGAAGGAGAAATTCTATTTTGGCTTGCCTGGCAACAGTTTTTCCCACCGTGAGGGCTGATTTGGCTATTACTGAGCCCAGCCCTCCAACAGACATTAAGAGCTGTGAAATGTCCCAACCCAGCTTCTGGCTGGCTGTCACTACATAGTTAGAAAAAGATATATTTCTTGGAATTCAGGGACACATTTTCCTTATGGATAGAGCATAAATGGAAATATGGAAGAGATTCACTAATGTTTTAAAAAGCACTTTCTTTTTATTAAATTGATGGAAATCTTCTTACCTCTTCACACACGGAGTCAGTGAATGAGGCAGGGTTTACCTCTTCTGAAGGAACGCCCCCTTCTCCTATGTCCTGTTATCGCACTGTTTCTTGGGATGAGTGATGAAATTTGGTCTTTTTTTGTAGGAGGTATCAGGGCTCAAACCCAGGACCTCGCACATGGGAAGCAGGTGCTCAACCACTGAACTACCCAGCTGCCTTGGCTTGGTCTTTTCCTTCCTTCAAACCCCTCTCACACTAGGATACTTTTATTTATCTGAAAGGGAAAGAATGTAACGTGATCTTTAACAGCATGATATTTCATGAAGCTATGTATGCCCTCAACTAACTTGTCAGCTTTCTACCTTTTATATTTTCTTGATCCTGTCGATTTCCAGCCCAAAATCTGAAATTAAAAACACATAAATTAGACTTGAAGAAATTGGAGGGAGACCCCTGCAACTGCCAGGCAGCCTTGCTTTTCCACCTCTACACAGAATGTTTTATTTATTCATCCACTCATTTAATATCTATTTACTGAGACTTACTAGCTTAAGGTACAACATTAGACATCTCAGGTGACAGAAAGATCAATTAGATACAATCTCTGTCTTCAATAATTTAGACTCTGGTAGAAGAAAAAAGACATTTGGAGAATAAAAATAATAGTAGAATAAGCCAAGGGCCACAAGAGAAGTCTTTGCAAAGTGCTAAAACAGAATAGGTTAAAGGCTTATGAGAAGTACAAATCATATGTTTATTTTAGGTCTTTTATTTTATGAACCAAGGAAATATTTTCTGGAGAAAATAACATTTGATTTGGGACTGGAAAACTGGTTAAATTCCCATAGATGGGGAGAGGGTGGGAGGGAAGGGGAAAACCTTCCAAGAAGAGGAACGGTACAAACACAGTCTCTGGCAGGGCTGGCGAGGACTCTGCTTGTGCTGTAAGTTTCCCTCCGCAAGCTGCGAGACGGCAAAACTTCCCAGCCCACCATAAGATTTATGCATTGCATTTCCAATACTGTTCAGCCCAGATCTGGCCCTGATGACTTTGCGGTGCCCTCTGAAACCAAAGAAATCATAAGAGCTTCCCTTGTTTACCAGATTTGCTGTGTACCCTGAAGTGTAGGCCCGATTCGTTGACCCCAGGGCCTGGGAATAGGCACAGGTCTTGAGAATATGTGCAGCTGTGGCTCCCCGGTGCATTTCCAGAAACAGAGACCTCTGCACTGCCAGGGGACTCGGCTCCACTGGAGGCATCCAGTTTTCCCACAACCATGCAACCCCTGCTCCCATACCTCCAACCTCAGAGAGCTCACTACTGGAGAAGGCCCTTTCTCCTCTCTGACAACCCTCATTATTGCACATTCATTTTTCACATTGGGAGTAAATATTATTTTCCTGCACCGTTTCTCTCCAGGAAGACTGCTGTCAAGAGCAGTCAAGCCATGTGTTAATCTCCTCAGTTACAGAGACAAACTCTTATTTCCTCTCACATAAACTGACCACAGGCTACTCTCTTTAGGGTTATATTCAAACATGACCCTTTCTACTCTCTGACCCATGATTTGGAATATTGAGTGGATTATTTTGCATTTACAACTAAATTCCAAAGACCTCTAAAACACTTTCTCAAAATAAAACTCTTAGCATTAAGAATGAATGATGAGAAGAGAAAAGATCACGTTTAATGTTTTTGGCAAAAAACAATCATGCCTTTATAAACCTCTTTTCTTTAGGACCTGTTTCCTTGTGCAACCAAAGAGCTTGGGTTTAGAGCTCCCTCCTTCCAGGCTGTTTAAAACGTGGGCTGAGAAGATGGCAATGCAGTAACGGAGGAGGCAAGCCGGGCAACCGTTACAGTTTTCAGGAATTGCGTAACGCAGCCTATTTTGTGAAAGAAGATAATGTTAGTCAGGTCACTGGGGAAAACCTCTGATTGTCAGAAGTACTATTGACTCTTTCATTAAACAAAAGATAAACCTGAGCCCAGAGACCAGAAACCAAAATGGTTCCAAGTTTTGTTTTGGCTACAGGAGCATGTCTGCTTGTCTAAATAAATTTAAATAAACATAGAAATTCTGTGTTTCTCAGCAACTTGGAGAGAAATGCTTATTCATTGTCAAGTGTTTACAGGAGCCAGTCTACCTACAGAATGGCCAAAATGCTTTAGGGGGTTTGAAAACTGCCCAGCTGGCTGTTCAAAGTCCTTTCTCGAAGGCTATGAATAAGTTGCTGGATGCCAAGTCTAGGGCTTCTTCTTAATTCTGTTCTCTTTCCTTGTACAGTGCTGGCCACCCTTTCTTTAAAACTCTTTCCTCCTTTTGGAAGTAAACATAACAGGAAGAGCTGGAATCAGAGCTGCTATTCAGAGTTGGCTGTTTGTGGATTTAATTGGCCAATGACATTGCTGGAAATCTATTTACAGACATTGCTAGGCATGAAAGCGTCTTTGCAGAGGATGGAGTCACATGCTTGCTTACCTGTCTGCCTAGCTGGGGAAGGGCCGCTGTGGTGTGTCATGGAGCGAGGGCTCTCAAACCCAGGGACACGAAGTGCTGCTTAGAGATGGGGAGAAGGGCAATCTCCAGCTTTCTGTAAGGAATTCCACGCTTTTCTGGCACCTCAAGGATTAATAGCTTGGGGAGCATGAGGTAACACCATCCGTAGGATGGGCTTTGCCATTCTCACGGTGGGTACTTGAAAGTAGTGCAGACTGTCACCTTCCAGGCAGGTTCCTTAGCGAAAGGAGGCAGGACGTATGTGCTGTGCCAGTTTGAGTCTTCTGAGGATCCCAGAAAACTGTGTTCTTTAATTGGCCCATTCCCGTAGGTGTGAGCCTAGTGTGAACCGGTGACTAGGTTAGCTTCAGTTAAGGGCCGTTTGTTTAGATTCCTTCAGGGTGGCTCTTAGTCCTCTTACTTGAGTCCTTTATAAACTGGAATCAGCAGAGCTTCAGAAAAGAGAGAAACCCCAGAAGCTAAGAGAGAAGGCCCGGGAGCCAAAAGCTGACAGCAACAAACCCAGAGGCTGAGGGGAAGCCTGAGGCCAGAAACTGACAGCAACGAGACCCGGAGGAGAGGGGAGAGGCGAGCGGAGCCGCCCTGTGCCCGATGGCCCCGGCTGCAGCTCAGGGAGACGGCTCCTCGTGATGAGTCTTTGATTTGGGCACTTGCATGGGCTCAGAACTGTAGGCTTGTAAGTTAGTAAATCCCCATTTCCGGTAGGCCTCGGCAGCCTTTAGCTAGGGTGCCGCGTGTCCTAAGAAAAGAACACGCTGGAAGCTGCCTGGACGAGGTGGCAGGGGCGCCCAGCACAGGGCCATTAGGGCTCTGTGCAATCTGGGGCGGCCAGGCCACAAGCCATGGCCCATGACATCGTGTGGCCGTCTTCACTGTCACAGACAGGGAGACACCTTATTTCCACTGATTTAAATACAGATAAGGGTAGCCATAAAAATAGACAATACGGCGAAAGCACTTTCTGAGCTCACGTGATGTGGCAGAGCCTGGAGCAGGGCTGAGACGCGGGGTGGGACAGGCAGCCCAGTCTTCCCTGGAGGTGGAGAGACAGTGCCCGAGGGGGCGCCTAAGGCAACCTCAGGGAAGGATCTGGCTGTCAGGAAGAGCAAAGGAGGAAAACGGGGTAGAGAGTGATGGCGGGGAGGTGGACCGCGGCTCTCCGTGGGCGTGATTTTTAAAGTATCCATGAAGGTCCTTTACTATAAACATCAGTTACTTTCACATTCTTCTCGATATTATATTTCTGGCATACCTACCTTTTACATTTTACGTATTTTGTTTGTTCCTTTCGCTGACTGAATGGCATGCCATCGCACAGCAACATCGGTTTACTTAGATTTCCACTTTCAGTGGTTCTGTAGGTTGCCTCCAGCCCATTGGTGAGGTGAACATCTTCACACACAGCTGCTTGAGCAAAGTCTTCCTGGGATTTACTCTCAGGAATGGAATTGCTGGATCATAATTCATGCACATCACCATTTCACTAATAAGGACAAACTGGTTCTCCAAATGGTTTCCCAAATACACTTTTCCTAGCAGGGTAAGGTGGTACTGCCATACATCCTTGTTAGTACTTCCGATTAAACAACTTTTAAGTTTTGCCCATCTGAAGGGCGCAAAGTGCTGTCTTAGAGTTGTTTTAATTTTTATTCCTCTGGTTATGATGTAAGACAAGCATCTCTTTATACCCTTACTAGCATTTTGAGTTTCACCTTATGAGTTGCCTATTCATAACTTCTGTCCATTTTTAGTTGATTTCCTGCCTTTTCTTCAAAGTTATCACAATTAAAAGCAAGATCTCCGGGTCTGTGATCTGTGTTTCCTTTGCCTGTGGGTTCACCACAGGGCTGGCACTTCTGCATTTCTGCGAGCAGCGGCACTGACGGCTTCCGTGTGGGCCTTCCTTCAGGGTGTCCCTCGGGAGCAGAGGTTAGGTTTTCCGAGCGGTGCAGTGAAGGGAAGGTCTCCTGCAGTCTGTCGGAGCCTTTCCCAGAGACTGGCAGGCCTCAGGTTTGTGTGTGGAGCGGCCATCCGGCCTTCGGTTTTCCATGCAAGTGACCAGCGCCTCTTCTAACGATAACGTTTTGTCTCTTCACATCTATCCTTGTGTCACACAGTCTTTTTATCCTCTTTACACTGACCAGTATCCCCTCACCTCCTTCAACTCTTAGTTAAAATATCACCTTCTGAAGTTTTTGTTTAAAATATTAACTCCCAGCCAGCACTCCCTATCTGTGTCCTTGTGTACATTTCTCCACAGCACTCATTATCCATGAATATACTACATAATCTGCACATCACTTCTTCTGTTAGAACATAAGCTCTGTGTGGAAAGAATTTCTGTCTCATCCTTCACTGCTGTGTGCCCAGTACCCACAAGGGAGGCGAGCAACAAATATTTCTTGGACAGGTGAAGCGGTAGGGGGCATTCTTTTCTTGAAACTAAAGGAACTATATCTAAAATGTGAAGGCTTTTAGTAAATACAGATTTGATGAAATTATAGATTTTTTTTCTTCTAGTCTGTGTCCTAGTATGTTTATAGCAAATAAAGCCTAAACTTTATAAAATTATTTTTCTGCCTATATTATATAATGTACCTATGTATGTATAATTATATATTTAAATATTAATAAAGGAAAACAAAGCAAACTCTTACAATATTGATGAATGATCATACCAACCAAAAAGTATTTTTACTGTTTTCAATTCCAAACTTGAATTTCAGTTCATCTTCCTTTCCACACAGAATTCATGAAAATGGCTCTCATGCATGTGTTCGAGCTTAACTATGATCTCCGTCATGAAATGTTGGAAATGGTGCCCCTGTTAGGCAGCTGGATTATTCTTCTAATGCATGGCAACATTTAATTGGTGTTCTTGGTTTGCTCTAAGACTATCCAGGATAAGTATATAATTCAGAATATTCTGAATCAAGTTTGGATCCAGGATAATGTATTGAGTAATTGTTCCTTTACCCTTGTAGCTATTTTCACTTTTTACTTGCTTCTTGGAGATAAATTTAATTAGGTCCAGAAACTTAAATTTTATAGTTGACTTATGTTATCCAAGGCTATGAAATTGAAAGAGTTAATCTGCAGATTTCTATAAAATATACAAAATATTCCATATTTCCTTTGGTTTCTTCAGTTGAAGACCACTGCTAAACATATTCAACAGCTTCAAAAAGTTAAAGCAGTTTAATAGAAGAGAAAGGGTTTTTTAATCTAACTGAGATGTAATTCTTATTTTTAGTAAGCTTATAAAATTGTCCTGAATATCTAGAAATGATAAAACAAGGAACAAATCCATTCTACATGACCTTGGAATTCATGTATTTTTGGTTTTGATGATGGGAGATTGTGGCGAGCAGCTGTTAAGTTGACTCCCAGGGATTTCTAACCTCTTGTTGCATGTGAGCAGATCCTGTGACTTGCTGCTAACCGAATGGATATGGCAAAGAAGGTGGATGTCAATTCCACATTCATGCTGTGCTCATAACCCTCCATTTTAACAGCCTGCGTGAGAGTGAGCCGCCATGTTGGAGAAGCCCAGGTGCCAAGGAACTGCAGGCAGCCGACAGCACGAGGGCAGCCTCCAGCTGACAGCCAGTGAAACCCCACGTCCTCAGCCACACAGCCTCAAGGAAATGGATTCTGCCAGCAACCTAAATTAGCTTGGAAGAAGATTCTTCCCCAGTTGAGCCTCCAGATGGCAATGCAGCCTGGCTGACTCCTTGAAACTGAGCAGGAAAAAACTGCCAAGTCATGCCCAGACTTTTGACCCACAGAAATTATGGGATAATAACTGTGTATAGTTTTAGGCTGCTATTCTTTGCAGCGATTTAAAACTAATGCAGAGATCGACGTGATAAATGGAGAAGCTTGAAGTTTCAGAGATTTAAGTTTTTATTTTAGCTTAGTAAATGATAACATGAAAGATATTTTCATAACCCAATTAGATGAATATGTATGATAGGAAATATAAACAATTATGCAAATTACTGGCCCAAACTGAAAGTAAATTGCTTGCCTTCGGTGGACCTCAAACTTGGGCGGTAGAGAAAGCTGTTGACACATAGATAAAGAAGGACTTTAACCACTGGTACTTTAAAAGCTACTTAAAGTAAATCCACATAATGGAAAATAAGATAAGTTAGTAAATATTGGGGGAGAAAGGCTTTAATGAGACTTTCTCAGTAAAATGAAATTTATAAAATAAGTTGATTTTCAACAAAAAGGTTATAATTGTAAGTTAATTCTAAGAACAAAATTAATCTAATGTTAATGGATGAACTAAGCATATAATTTTTCTCGTAATATATTATAGAGGTATAGAATTTGCTTATTTTATGTTTGGTTTAAAAGCAAAATTAGAACATTTATAATTTTTTTAAAGCATTCTGCTTTTTCATCAATATTTCCCATGATCTTCCTTAATCACTCAGTGGTCAATTCATTCTATCTTACTTACCTATTATTCATCAACTTTGTTTATTTTCTTTTTCTTCAGTTATTGACTGGTCTAGACTGATAGATTTTCATTGGCCATTGAATTTGTTGGATCTAAACAGTTCTTTCACATCAAATTTATTGACTTCATAAAATATTGAAACTATTGGAATATTCACACTTTTCACCTTGTAAGTGTTTTGCATTATTTTTCCATTGCACTCTTGAATATCCAGCAGGTTTCAGAACCACTCCATCTTGGCAAAGACAGATTCTAAAATTTTGAATGTGAAATCTAAAAGAGTAGGATTTTTGTCTGTGTTGCCTATAACAATGTCTTCCGATGCTTTAATGCAAAAACCTAAACTTCTACTTGAAATGCGTTTAACTTCCTAATCTTATTCCCAGCCATCATCAAATTTCCTCTCCTATTTATCTCTAACAGGATAATTCTAGTGTCTAAGGAAAAATATGCAGAAGTCAATCTGATGTTCTTGTAGGAGTGCTCGTGTGTGGGAGGGATTACTTTACTCCTTCTAGCGGTTTCAGCCCATCCTAAAAAGTGCCCTCCATGAACCAAGAGAGAGGGGAAAGCATCAACCCTTTATTTTCAAATGCCGACTTATAAAACCAACAAGCATACATATATATCTATTGTCTCCCTATGTTTATAGTTTCACATCTATAACTCTATCAAGACACTATATACACACACACACTCTCTCTATATGTATATACATAGTTGTGAGTGAAGTTCTTCACCTCCCCTCTACAGCCTCCGTCCCAGTCCCTTCTCCATTCACTACCTCCGAGTATCTAGCATTTAGCTGTTGAATAGAATAGTCAAAAATTTCCAAGCAGCAATGCATGCAGCATTGCTAATAAGGTTTATTGTAAAGTGTGGAGTGAACAGAGTTGGTGGTAAGTACATTACAGTGAGTGCAGCTAGCCCTGCTGGTTTATAAATGTGATTGTGGCTGGACGACAGACCCCTGTCGTCTGTGGACATAAATGTCAACCGAAAGGAAGCTAGAGAATAACCTATGGAAGGTACATCATAGTGATTTCAGTGGTGGATGAAGATTTTGGTTGATAGTATAAGAATGTTCTTCTTTACAAAATGCTAAGAATGAGGTGATACATGGGAAAATTACAACTAATGTAAATTATGGACCATAGTTAATAGGAATATTGTAATACTTTGCAGCAATGGCAAGGAGATATTTTTTCAATACTAAAGGACAACAATAGGGGGATATAAAGGAGAATGAGATTTTTCCTTTTGGAGTAATGAAAACATTCTAAAGTGACTGAAGTGATGACAGCACAACTCTGATGAAAATAAGAGCCACTGAGTGTGCACTTGGAATGGAGTGCACAAGGTATAGGACTGGATAACACAGGGAATCCAGTGGATGATGGACTGTGGTTAACAGGATAAATACGAGAACATTCTCTCATGAATGATAACAAATATATAATATGAATATAGGCTATTAATACTGGCTGGATTGGGGAAAAATATACCAAATGTAAGATATAGACTGTAGTTAGTAGTAATATTTTGATGATGCTCTGTCCTAGTTTTGTAACAAATGCTTCACAACAAAGCAAGATGGTGGTGGTAGGGTGACGTTTGAGAGCCTTGTATGGCAATATACATGTTTGTTGTGTAAATTCACAAATTTTACTATGCAATTATTGTTTATGTATGTTCATGTATGAATGATATACTCCAATAAATTTTGTTTTAAACTTCCAAGCAAGCAACATAATTATACATATATCTCTATATATTTATATTCTCCAGTACAGAACCGTGTACAGGCTACCAGGAGTACTACTACTTCTTCATGCCACCTGGAACAAGTGCAGATTTTGATTTTAAAAATGTCACTGAAGAGAAAGTCTCCAGGGGAAGGCTTCAGCTTCACACCACGTGTTGAAGGAACTCGATGTGACATACATGTGCTGGGGCCAATTGCAGTAACCAGGAAAGTGACTGGCATGCTTGCAGACTCAGCAACCCTTTTTATCAAATGTGGGCCTGAGTAGCCTTGACTTTCTAATGATCAGGTAAGTGCAATGACAAGGCGAACTTGATTAGCACTTCAAATAGTTGGCTCTTGGCTGGGGGAACAATCCAAAGCTTCCTGGTAGATGAATTTCCAGCACATGCACATCATTAGCTCCGCTGATGAGAGCACAATGAGGCCCAAATCAGATGTGAATTCCTGCGGAGACCAAATTCTCTTCACTCCATTCCACCGCCAACTCCTAACTCCAAACAGCACCTCCGAGCTGTTGGTCTCCAGAGAACCTGAGTCATTACGTCAGGGGGAAGGGCCCCAGCAGTAACCGCGCTCACTCCGGGCTGTGAAGGCTTCTTTTTGGCAATTACAGCTCATCAAAAACAAACGACCAGACCAAAAAGCAAAAAGTGCTTTGAGGTATCATATAATCAAAAATTTTATTTAATGCACAATAACACTATACGAAAGAAAAAGGTTTTAAACTTTTTATTTGAGACATAATTTCAAATTTAAAAAGAAAAGCTCCAAGAATCATATATAGCATTCCCATATACACTTTATCTCATTCACATTTGCCTATTTTTAACATTTTCCTATAATGGCTTCTCTCTCTCTCTCTCTCATTTTCTGCACACACACAAACACATTATTATTATTATTTTTTTTAAAGATTTATTTATTTATTTATTCATTTATCCCCCCTTGCTGCTTGTGCTCACCGGGTCAGCTAACCACGCCGTGTGGGCGGGCTTGCCTTCACCAGGAGGCCCCGGGAACCGAACCCGGGGCTTCCCATATGGTAAACGGGAGCCCTACTGATTGAGCCACAGCCGCTTCCCATTATTTTTTAAAGATACTTAGATTATGCAAATGTCACATAAAAAATTTAGGGGATTCCCATATGCCCCGCTCCCCACACCTCCCACTTTTCCCCACATTAACAACATCCTCTATTAGTGAGGTACATTCATTGCAATTGATGAACACATTTTGGGGCATTGCCACTAAGCGTGGATTAAAATTTACATAGTAGTTTACATTCTCTCCCACACAATTCTGTAGGTTATGACAAGATTTATAATGGCCTGTATGTGTTGTTGCAATGTCATTCAGGACAATTCCCAAGTCCTAAAAATGCCCCCATATTACTCCTGTTTTTTCCTCTCCCTACCTTCAGAAACTTCAGTGGCCACTGCCTCCATATAATTGATATAATTTCTTCCATTGCTAGAATCACAAGAAGGCTTTAGTAGAATACCAGTAAGTCTACTTTAGCCCATAGTTCATTCCACAATCCTAAGGATTCTGGGATGCTGATGTCCACTCCACCTCCAATTGAGAGGCGACTGTGATTCCACAGAGCGATGGACCGGGCTCTCTTGCTTGCAGTTGTAGGCACTCTCAGCTCCTTGGTGTGGTGGTTGTCCATCATCACCTCCGTGTTAGTTGTCCTGGGTGAGATCAGTGAACTGGAGAGGAGGTGCTGCAACTCCAATGAGATTAAGTTGTAGAAACCATGGCCCTTTACCTCTAACTACTTCAGTATATGTTTCAGAAGAGAAATGATATCCAGTACGATTGAAGTACAAGTATCAAAAATAAGAAACTTTATGTTAACACAATGATCTTATCTAGTTAACACCTTATTCAAATTTTCTCAACAGTGTCTATTATAATCACAATTTTTTCCTAGTCCAGGATCACACATTGACTTTATTTTTTTATGTCTCTTGTCATCTTTCAACTGGAATGGTGGATCATTCTTCCTTTGTTTTTCACAACATTGAACTGGTAAAGATTACAGGCCAATTATTTGGTAGAATAGCGCTCATCTTGGGGACGTCTGATTTTCCCTTATATTTGGATTAGGTTAGTACAGTTTTGGCAGTAGTCACACAAATGGAAACATTTTAAGGAAAAACTTTAACGATTATTCTCCCACTTTAATGAACAAATTATTTTCTCTTTTTCTGTGGATATATTTTCATAACTGCATAAAACTTGTAATCATAGCATTATGCAATTTTTTATTCTGCTTCTTCTATCAACGTTGTAACATTTTTATGTTGATGCAAATCTGTTTAATTGCCATTTGATAATTGCACAATATTGAAGTAAGTTGATAAAACATATTTATTTAACCAGTTTTTATTTTATAGAGTATTCAAGTTGTTTTAATACATCACTCTACTTTTATTCAAATGAATAAAAACCATATGTTTTTCACTTTTGATGGAACTATTAGGATCAACTGGATGAAAAATAATGAAAACATTTAAATTTCTCTCTATTCTCAAGTCTCCAGCAACTGTGGCCTTATATTCAACCAAGAAAACCAGGAAATGGAAGCTTTCAGGCGAGCGGGAAATGACAAGACACCTGGAGGAACCAAGGGGCTTTCATCCCCAATCCTAGAAAATAATTTTAAAAGTAGGTGTTATTGACAGTGACTCAGTAAAATCATTTTTTGTTGATGGACTACAAAATATTTTTTGCATATGAATCTGCTTGGAGAAATTGTAGTTTAAATTGGTTTAAATGTGCTTAAAATCTTTTTTTTTTTTTTTTTAAGAACTAATTATGGAAAGCTTAGGCACATCTCTAGGAGATTTACTAATGCATTCTCCAACTTTTGGAGTAGAAAACACAATATCTAAGAGCACTTTCTGCACCCTTACCCAATGGTAAGGCAGCGATTCTGGAGGTAGCACATCTGCATCAGGTGAGAGGAAATGCCCTGCCTGGAGCCCGGAGGCAGCTCCTACAGCGGGGAGGCCCCCCTAGGGGGCCATTTGGAATAGCTCAGGCTACTAGTATTCTCATCAGAAAGCTCCTGCCAAACTCCAGAGACAAAGAGGCAGAGGGAAAGAGGGGAAATGAGTAAGACAGAAGAGGAGGCCGAGGAGGAGGGAAAAGGCCCAGGCCGCAGGCCTCTTCTTAGGTGGAGGAGTTCCTTCATTCACAGCAATTAGCTGGGGACGCGTTTCCAGGGCTTGCCCCGCCCAGAGATGAGCCTCGGAGCGGGAAGGAAAGGAGGTGAGGCTCTCAGCAGACACCCAGTACCTGGTTAGCTTGTAATTGCCACTCTGATGGGTCTCTGGGGGAGGGGGAATGGGCGGCTTCAGCAGCAGATAACACTTTCTATCAGGCTTTCGTGTGCGCCACATGGTTGGGGAGGGAGTAGGGTTATCTTTCTAATTATGCTTTTAATTCTTGTTAAATTCCCATGCCAATGCAAAAGCTCCTGCACACCACACCGACAGCAGGGGAAAGGCAGCCTCAGTTTAAAACTTTCAAGATAAAGTTCAGGAAACTGGTAAACTACAAGCGGAAACATTTCTGTTCCTGACAAGGGAGCGCTCTCTGGAGTCCCACTGACTCCCCTGGGGGCCCGTTACCCGCCTCCCTTCCCCCGGAGGTGAGGAGGGAGCCCCGGGAGCCGGAGGCACAGGTGCTGAGCCCTTCGCTGTGGCTGTGCTGGCACCCAGAGCAGAGGCCAGGTGCCGCGGCCGGGGGCTCCCGCCACGTCAGCCCTGGTGCCCCAAGGACTCTGTGTGAAGCACTTCAGGCCGTGGGAAGAACAGTCCAGGTCGTGCGATGCGCACAGGAGGGAGCCACAGGCCAAACCCTTGGAGAACAGCCACGGGGCGCCCTGAGGCCGCTCAGGGGCCTGCGCCCCAGGCGCCCCGGCCTCTGCCCCTCTCCCGCGCCTCATCCTCGCCCCAGCCCCCTCGCCACCCCGCGTCTGGGCCCGCCCTGCCACGCTCCGCTCCGCCACCGCCCGGCTGGAGGGACTCTTGCCCTGAGCCTCTCTTCCCTTCTCCACTTTAAAATTGGGGAATAAACTTTCTTCCTTGACTCTCTCAGGTTCTTTTCTTGATTCTCAGAATCTCGTCTCCCCTCCATAAGATAAATCTCTTGCAAAGCAAACATTTTTTTAGCCTTCGAAAGTACAGATTTGGGGGAGTAAGTGTGGCCAGCCCGTTTTCCTCGGGCCCTCCCCTGGGGGGCCCGGGGCCACCTCTGCTCACATAGGAGACGGGAGGCCGGGAAAGAAAAGCGCGCGCGCACACACACACACACACACACACACACACACACAGCTCAGAGGCGCGTCCAAAGCAGACCTGGGCGCGCGGCGCCCTTGCTGGACCGTGTGACCTCCTGACACCCGCCGCACGGCCACGTGCCGTGAAGCCTCGCCCTTTCCGCGTGACATTTCTGCTTTCAGCTTGTCCCCCTCCCCACTAGACACCCGCTACACCCCGAGCGCAGCGAGCTCTTTCCGCTCTCCAGGGCGCTGTGTGCTCAGGTTGGTGACTGCCAGCTGAAATGGGGACGCACAAGTCTGAATGTCGGCTCCAGGCCCAGCAACCCAAAACCTTGGCCTAGCAGTCTCAATCTTATTAACCTCAAAAAGAGCAGAACCGACTGTTCCCACTCACCCTGTCCTTCCGATGTGATTCTGTAAGGGGTCAGAGACAAGGCTGTCCCCGAAAACGCCCTAGAGCAAGGCACTGCCCAGGCGTCCGGCCCATGCCCAGGGCCCTGCTCTGTGGCCCTGGCTCGCTGGGGTGAGGACTGTCATTCGATTCCTCCTCTCCATTCTACTTCCCTGACATAAACTCATAGTGTTCCTTTTGTTTTCACTTCAAGTCAACAAAAACGTTTTAATAATCTCCAGTGGGCTGTACAATGGAGGCATCTGGCCTGACTTGGAGAATGTTTTGACCATTGGTAAGAAAAGATTTACATCCTGACCCACACCCAGGAAACACTTTCTTTCCTTTATGTGTGCATCCGTATTTAAGCATACGCTAATATGTACGCATAGTTCCCTTACCAGCTGTGATGCTGTCTCTTTCCTAGTCTAGTTTCTTTTCTTTTCTTTTTTTAATCAAATACTGCAGTACTGATTTAATAAGTATAAAATTGAAAGAGCTTTAGATCTGTAATAAAAATTCAAATCTGGGGAAGGGCAAACTTTAAAACAGCAGCCAGTAGAGAAGGGTGGGGAAAGGAGTGGCAAGGTGAACAGGCACATTGGACTGTGGGGACGTGTAATTGACCACTGTCAAACCAGTGTAAGTTTCTTGGTTTCTCATGGAAAACATTTTATACACCCAATGCTGCTTGTAAACTCTTTTTTTTTTTTTTTTAAAGATTTTATTTATTTATTCATTTATCCCCCCCTTGCTGCTTGTGCTCGCTGGGTCAGCTAACCACGCTGTGCGGGCGGGCCTGCCTTCACCAGGAGGCCCCGGGAACCAAACCCGGGGCCTCCCATATGGTAAACGGGAGCCCTACTGATTGAGCCACAGCCGCTTCCCTGCTTGTAAACTCTTAACTAGCTCTCAAGACCTAGGTGTCCAAATGACTAGTGGTGAATCTCCCTAAACAGTGCCTGAGGGCAGCAGCCCTGACCCGTTCCCAATGGCTGGTTTACCTGGTACAGGTGAAGAGATCCTACTTCCACCATTGTCACGGCACCACTGGAGCACCTGGAGCCAAACTCAGTTGGACTTCTCTCTTCCTTTCACGTCCCTCATATTCAAAAATCTTGTCAGCTTTGCTCAAAATTGTATTCCAGATTGACTCCTCTCACAATTCTACCGCTGCGCTCCAGTCCAGAGGCATTCCAGCTGTCCCCTGGGCCACACAAAACCCCCGAAATGTGCTCCTCCTTTACTCTGCTGCCCCTTAAGTCTCCCTCGCACGGCAGCAGACAGGCCGTGCTGTGACGGAAGTGTGAGTGCTTCGCTTGTCACCCAGCACCCTCCAGTAGCTTCCTTCCCGCACGGCGCTGCACCAGAGCCAAGCCCAAGGCCCGCTTCTCAGGCTGCGGTGCTCCAGCCACCCGTACTTGCCGCCCCTCTGATCCCACCTTCTCCTGCCACCCACCCCCCTCGCAGCACTCCAGCCGCACACCTGCCCTTTTACTTTTCCTCAGATCGCCAAGGCCCTGCCACGGGCACTTCTGACTGCCTGGAATCTTCCCAAAGCGTCTCTGGCCCTAGAATCTACCCGTTCGTCCTGCTCGTTGCTTATTGTTTGTTCCCACCTCAGAACGTAAGCTCAGCAAGGGCAGAGAGCTTTGTTCTGGTCATTGGTATATCCTCGACATCTATAACAGTCCTTGGCATATCCTCAGCGCTAGATCAATATCCATAGTTGAATGAAAAAGTTCGCTATTATTTTAATATTATCAATAACACAAGCTTCTCCTGCCTCTGCTCACACGAACACCATAATCACACAGCTCCATTTATTTCAACATCATCGAAAGCGCACCAGCTGCAGAATTAAAGCTCTTGAATATCGACTTTGTAATGTAAGAATGGGAGGAAAAAAAGAAAAAGGATAAATTTTATTGCTTATGTAATGGGTTAGTCAATAAGGATAACAACTTATATAATAAATGTTCCAAAAAACGATCACTGTCTAATAAATGAGCCTAGTGTCTATGACTCAGTTTCTCTATTTCTATTTCTACAAGAGGTGCTTTTCGTTTTTATTCAGAACATTAGGAGAAGCCCATTAGAGGTCATAGGTTATGCTTCGGATTATTACACTGCAGACCTAGAAAGCACCAGAATTGGCAACGTGCTGCCTCTTTAACGCCAATCCCTGCCTGCGTTCACCGTGGTTTTCCATTTTGGCAACACTCTTCGAGGGACAGGTGCAGTCACTTAGAATTTAATTCAGTTCAGGCTTAACCTTGAGTCTGATCCTGAGCATTTCTGTAGTGCTACATGGCTGAGGACTAGCCAAAGCTGGATTCTCAGGTCAGAGACCAGAAGCAGCAGTGGAAGGAGAGAAGAGGGCAAGAAAAGACTGCCAAAAGAAAGGTGGGGTCACGGACATGTCTGCTCTATCCCTCATTCTGTAAATCCTGGAAGACCAGTTTATTTAGGAAAATTAATCTTCCCTTTAGTACACATCACATTTTACAAAAATGGTTTATTTGAAAATGTCTACACCAAAGTTGCTATGGTGTGTACATTATAAGGGCGTATATACTATATAAGGCATAAGAAGAAAAATAAAATATGCTTCCTATCTCTTCCCATGGGTACACTCAGCATCTTCCCCACCCAGCAACAGGCCATCAGGTCTCTGCTTTTTTGCTTTTTTGCTTTTTTTGTGTGTGGAAGCAATGAAATTGGTATGGGTGAGATTTATAGAAGTCCTTGGGTGGTCACGAGCTAGAGCATTTTTAGAGCCACTTTTCTACACCAGCTATTCCCTTGGGTTCTGTTTAATTAAGCAAGAAGCCATCCTTACTCTAAAGGAAGGGAAACCAACACAACTATCTCGCCTTGGTTGAAAGTGTGCCGTGGGCTAAGAACCAAAGCTCTAGGTCAGGTTTACTGGGCTCAAATCCCAAGCCTGCCACTTACTAAAGAGACAAGATTAGACGTGTCACTTACGGTTTCTCTGCCGCTCGTTTCTCCCTCTAAGGAAAATAAAAACGCCTTTCTTATAAGGATATTGTAAGAATTCACTTAAATAGTACATATACAGTGCCTGGCACGGAGTAACTTCACAATAAATATCTGCTGTTACTACGTGATTTTCTTTTACTATTCTTTCAGATACATCTAGGAGTCCTAGTTCCAACAGTTATCATTTTGACTGATTAAAATTCCAGTTTATAAGTAGAGGCAAAGTTACAATATATGAGCAAACCTCAGTGAATAGTTATTCCCAATGACAATGGGCCTGTGCTTTCTTTTCTAATGTAACGATTGAAATGCAGGCATTTAATGTTAAATGTTAACTTACATAATACATTTTAAAAGGCGTTCGGCTCTGTAATCTTGTACAGTAAACTATGGCCCTAAGTCAGGGGTTGGCAAACTACGGCCCAGAGGTCAAATCTGGCCCGTGGCCTGTTTTTGTGTACCTGTGGACTAAGAATGGCCTTTCCGTTTTTTCAGGGCTATGAAAAACAAACAAACAATGTGTGCAATAGCACACAACGAATATGTAACAGAGAACTTGTGTGGCCCACAAAGCTTAAAGAGTTTTATCTGATCCCCTTTACTGAGAAAGCGTGCTGATCTGCTCAATGACATTAGTTTGACCACAACCCTTCAAATATATTGTCATGAGAATGCCTCGCCTTTTCTCTAGGCAAAGCTGTCTTGTCAGTCAAACACTTTCCAACTCATTTATTTTTGGCAGAAGTAGTTCTACAGTCTCTGGCTTATCCCACCAACTTCTAAGAAAATAGGTTGCATGTAATCTCAGCTTTTTCCTCGCTATGACTCAGTGATGCTCAGAAGCCAGGAAGGAGAGCGGTGGTTTTGAATTCTTGGTTGCTTTTCCATAATTCTTCATATCTCTTGTGGTCACCCCTGAGTTTTTATTTCTTGCTATTGTAGATCTGTCCATGTCTGAAAACCTCTTCCTCCTCTTCTGCTTCCAATCTGCATGTGTTGAGAAAAGGCGAACAAGGAAGTGACCATCGAAGAACACCTATGTGTCTGGTTCTGTTAGATTCTTCAATTCTCATAATATCACTTTACGGTTACGGGTTATTATCTCTGCTTTATAGATTAAGAAAATGAGCCACAGAAGGGTTAATTTACTTGAATTCAAGCCCAAGACCTTCCGGTTCCAAAATTCAAGGCCTTTCGCCACAGAAACCAAAAAAACCTGGCTAATTTGAACTGTGTGTAAAATAAGAGGAAACGGACTGAAATGACACGTTTGTAAATAAAGTGCCACCGCTGAAGTGCTCTGAGACATCTGTTTTGTTTTCTTCTCAGTGCTTAGCTGGGTTCCCGCTAGTTCAGTTTACGAAAAACAACTTCCAAATTAGTGACAACACTTTCCTTGTTCAAATGTATCCTTGGACACAATTCATTCAAAATATTCATTTAAATGTAAATATTGAGAACTATGTATGTGTATGAACATAGAGTGCATACAATATTGAATAAATCCTGGCTATGTGAATATGGATCATAGATAGTGTTACACATAAAAATAACATTACAGCAGCATATATGCAGTTTATTTAGGCCTTTTCCCTCTCTTTTCTCCATTTTTGGAGGCTCCAGACTAGAGCACTTCAGTTTGCTCCTGTTTCACTCCTCCAGTCTCTCTCCTGCGGCGAGGTTTAGGTTGAGCTCCTGGTGCGCCTGACTTCCACTCTCCCTCCAAGCCTCCTGAGCAAAGCAAAGCCTAGTGCATGATGATGCCTGCACGACGCCGGAGAAACTGAATCTTTATTAAGCGGCATGACCGCTAGAAAACAGGAACCCAAAGTGGCAGGCGAAGCTAAGGATTTTGGATTTTTTTCTTTAATTACCAAGCTACCCAGTTGGCTTTATAGGTGCGGCATATGATTGTGTTCACACAATAACAAGCATTTGAGTGAAAAGAGAGAGAAGGAACGTCCGTGCCGTGACAAATTTACCATGAGCTTCAGCTTCCGGCAAGTCTGTCCGTCTCACCACACAGTGAGGAAACTGGGCTTATATAGGGGTTTGGAGGTATAGCAGCCAGAATAATGGGGAGCTAAATTTTTTCTCCCAGTGTTTTTCAAAAATTGCTCACAACTGAGGGAGTGTGAAAGAACCTTTCCTGAGATGCAAATTTATTTCAGTTCTTTGTGTCTTTCTTTCCCTGTGTCTAGGAAGCAGCTCTCTTTGCCTTATGTGAGAGGGGAGGTTTGGACTCAGGGTGGAAGGCAGAAGCTGAGGAGAGACACTCCTTCCCTGCATTTGGGGTTCCAAAAGCCCGAGTTCCTTTGGGTGCTTTGGTAGGGAGAGAGTTGGGGAAAGGAGGCTGGTGAGAGCAGCTCAGGGCAAAGCGGGAAGATTCTCCTGCAGAAGTTGCTGAGTCACCCAGACAGCAGCGCCCCTGCCCCATCTTAGGGAGCCCCTCCAGAGAGAAGACCACAAAGGAGGGTGAGCTCGAGGCGCCGCTCTCCCAGCACCAGGACACCCTCAAGGAGGGTGAGCTCCAGGCTCTTCTCC
>JAKSZT010053830.1:28716414-28762520 GCA_026826555.1 Tolypeutes matacus
GGATGAGCTCCAGGCTCTTCTTCAGCACCAGGACACCCTCAAGGAGGGTGAGCTCCAGGCTCTTCTCCAGCAGCAGGACACCCTCTAAGGAGGGTGAGCTCCAGGCTCTTCTCCAGCACCAGGACACCCTCAAGGAGGATGAGCTCCAGGCTCTGCTCTCCCAGCACCAGGACACCCTCAAGGAGGGTGAGCTCCAGGCTCTGCTCTCCCAGCACCAGGACACTGCCTAAGCCTGTGCATGCAAGTCCCCTGTTTGGGCCTAAGAGGATACCAGAAGTCACTGTGACGACCTAAAGAGGAGAGCATCTTTTCCCCATTTTCTAGATGCCACAGGAGTTCCTCATCTGGTGGTGGAGATGGAGAGAGACTCCCAGTGGTAACAGAGAGATAGTTTCAAGGACAAACTTATTTTGAGTTCAAAACAATAAAGGGATGTGCTATATCATCTATACCTGGGTTTGTGGACCAAAATGTCCTACAAGTACTTCACGGCAAGAGTTCTTTCCACGAGGACATAGCAAAGGGCTCTTCTGACTCTGCTGGGGCCAGTGCTGCTTTGAAGCAAGGCCACCGTCATTTATGGTGGAAGAAGGCAACTGCTCTCCCAGTGGCCAGTGCGATGGCTGCAGGCGGCCCCCGTCTGCAATTGCACCTTCTTTGCCTGGCATAATGAAGTAGCTCTCTCTTCCATGCTCTTTGTGTCTTCCAAGTCCCCTGTTACAACTTTGACATGACTAAAAGGGTAGCTTTTTAATATTTTTATCAGCCTTTAACTTCAAAATCATAATTTTTTTTCAGTTATTCTTGGTCTTTTAAGTAATGTGCAAATGAAAGCACTACTAAATGACTTTCCTGCAGCTCAGCAGCCCTGCCTTAGGCAGAATTCTGCATAGTCTGATTCTCTGCCCTGGGCATTCTCTCAGGCCTGTCTTCTTCTCAGCCACCCCCAGGGCTTTCCTGCTGCCCATGGCTGCCTTCCTGGCAGCACCTCAGCCCCTGAATTCTCTCTGCTCTTCACTTCTCAGAACAACTGCCTTTGCTAAGTCTAATTCCTTTAGGAATTTTCCTAGGACAGGCAGGAAACTGAGAAGGAAAATAGCAAAGGTAGAGTTTTAGTCAAAGATCTTAAAGGTTCACAGAAATGCCAACTGAAATGCCTCATTGGCTCATAGAATCCAAGTCATGGGTTGATTAAGAATTGGACCAAAAGGAGAGGAGAAGTAGGCCTGGGAAAACTAGACATCTCCCCATCCTGATGGTGAGAAAAGTGCCACCCACGGCTTCCAAGGTACACTCGTTATATCTTCCCAAACTGGAAGGGGACCAGATCTTTTAGCTCCAGCAACAATCAAGCAAACAAAACAGGAAAAGATTCTAATTGGCCTGGCTTGGGCATGTGTCATGTCCACTCATAAACTATTTAATCGTGACCAGGAAGAAAAGGAAATAAGATTTTCCAGCTTCAGTCACGTTGGATGGGGAGAAGCGTTGCTGAAAGAGCATGGACATCTTCCATATAGACGGGTATGTGCTTGGAAGCATTTTCTAGAAGGAGGAAGAGTTTCTTAGCAGATAATCACATAAATAACTGCTATAGATGGGAACAGATTTTACTGTCTACTGAGCGAGACAATGGAACATGGAAGTGGACGTTTAGTCAAATGTTTGATAAACATATGTGTTTTATCTTTTGCTCATTTTCAGTTAGGATGTTTGTCCGGTTCAGGGCTATTTTTTAAAAATGGAAAGTTTGTTGGGAATCCAAGGCAGCCTCTTTCCCCCCGCTGGGTAAAATGAAGACTGGAAATACCAAAGTAATGGGGACCTCACGGACGTGCTCTAGGCGGAGAGCTGGGCCTCTGCAACCTCGGCTGCCCACTGCCATCACCTGGGAAGTGCTAAAAGGTACTGCGGCCTGGGCCATGCCACAGAGACGGTGCCTCAATTGGGCTGATGCAATTGTCTGACAGAGGGATTGTTCAGAGCTCCCTGGTGAGTCTAAAGCGCTGTGGGTGGGTACTGATTAATGCGGTCAGTTGGGTGTGTCCAGGACAACTAAGTCAACTGCCACCATGAAAATTGCCTGCAGAGCCTTTTGACTAAGACTGAAACCTAAACACCCAAGTCAGCTAGACTTGCAGTATCTTGAAAACTTGGCTTTAGACAGTCTCTTTCATTTTCAAAACTTTCTTTTTCTTAAAATCAACACAAAGTTGTGATGGAAAAGAATACAACACAGCAGGTATTTTATGTTTTTGACTGTTCAGCTTCATGTTTTGCTGTTATTGATGAAGAAAACAATCACAAAAAGATTACAAAGATACATACAAAACAGACTGGATAATATGCACTGTGTGTCTACATTTGATCTTTTGTCTATTTGGAGTGTAAGTGTCTTGAGATTCAGTATTTTAAGAAAAGAACGCTCCACTTGGACTGAAAATTAAAAGCTGGAATTGTCCTTGAACAGGGAATATTCAAACACAATGTGTTTTCAAGGGAAAGATTTTAAGAGCAGCTTCAAAGAACTCAGAAACTTAAAAGAAGGACAGGAAGATGCTGATGTGTTAGGAAAATCTACATTATTTGCTTCTGTGGTTTAGAAGATGTAAATAGAAACAGCTATGGCAAAGAAGTTCTATAATTAGCTTTTGTGCTGATTCCAAAAGTTGCTTATTATAGAGTTTTTAATAGTATATCAAAACCACTGTTTTAAAATGTTGGGTTGAATTTACTGGCACTTTAATGAAAAAATTAGTATTTTCAAGCTTTGTGGTTTCTTCTAAGTCATGTGCTAAACCAGTAGAAGTCCTCTGTTGCCTAAACATTTTTTGGAGATGTTAGATGCTCTAGTAATTTTCTTCTCCCCAGGAACAGTTTTCTCTAAGATTCAAAACATAAGTTGAAATTAAAAATTAAATGTATCAATGATCTAAACTGTGAGTGTGGTTATGGAAGACATTGGTATCAGATCACCTAACGTGCTCTTTAAACACAGTGATTTTGCCGTTTTTCTTGTGATGGGAACAATCTTGCTCAGGCATACCTCCCTGCAGAAACCATCTCCTTAGCAGGACGTCTTTCAGAACACATTCAGCAGCAGAATGGGGCAGCCACATCCTGCCCTAAAAAACGAAGCCTCATTATACCCCTCAGTCCCAAACTGCTGGTCAGCATTGAGTCCCTCCCCTGAGCTCACGAAAAGTGCTGTTTCATTACTTGTTTTTCCACATTGATGAATTCTTTGTACATCTAAAGTCTATGGGATATGACTCAAATCTGGAGAAAGATTTGGAATAAACCTCCACCATCCCCAACAAATCTTATCCAGGTGCAAAGTCACCAGGAGATAATACGAGAAACAAAGTCAAGCCTGTACTTGGAAGGCCAGAATATTATTGGTGAGTGGTCAGAGAACATTTTTAGAAACCATGAGTTTTCCTTTAACATTTTGGCCAAAAGAATTCAGGAATAAAATTTAATAGCAATGGTAACTGGTAGAGACAAAAAATGAACCAGTCAAACCACAATTATGCTACTCTTTACAGAACAGAAAAGTTTGTTCTGGATTAGACTCTTGAGTTCTAAATGTTGATAATAGACCCAGGTGTAGCCCTAAATTTGGAGATAGCATTGGACTTTGTATTACATGTTACAGAAATTAGTCAAGGAAGATTAATTTCAGATTCCTCCAAGAATTCAGGGTGAAGCTTCACTAGCAAGCTGAGATTCCTGTAGGCGCATACGAGCCTATCCAAGAGGACCTCAAAAGTTTCCAGCCCTGATTCTCAGCCTTTGCCTTTTATCAGAAATACCTGGAGAAGTTTTTTTAAATTACCCATTGTATTAGTCAGAGTGTTCCTGATACTATGTCTTTAATTATAATATTATATCTATAGTAGGAATTGGCTCACGTAGCCATGGGGCTTGAAGCTGTAGATCCCCTAGAAAGACATGTTCTTACTAGGAGCTTTCAGTGACATGACTTCAGTTAAGCTGTGCCCCACCCACTTCAGTCAGGATGGGTCTTAATCCATTACTAGAGTCCTCTATAAGAAAATGAAGTTCAGGCAGAGAGTGAGAGAAAGACACAGCAAGAAGCTGAAACGGAGCCTGGAAGAGAAGGGAGAGGCCAGGAGACACTGCCATGTGCCTTGTCATGTGACAGGGGAGCCAAGGGTCACAGGGAGCCAGCCCCAGAATGCCCCAGACTTCAGGGAGAAAGCATCACTCTGATGATGCTGGCCTCAAAACCATGAGCGAGTACATTCCCTCTGTTTAATCAAATCTGTTTCACAATACTTGCTTAAGCAGCCTAGGAAACTAAAATGGCAAGTTCAAATCCATAGGGCAGATGCTCAAAGCCATTAGAGGCATCATTTCTGCCACTGGCCATGTGCCCAAAGCTCATATTTATCATCACCTTCTTCCACTCCCCAGTCCACATTCCCTTCAACCTCAGCAAGCACCACCGCTTGCTAGAATGTTTTTAGGATTGCGCTGTCCCCTTAGGGGAGCCCCAGTTGCCTTAGACGTCCTAGTGGACAAGACGGGTCATAGAAAGGACACTCCTTACCCTTTGGGGTCTTGAAGATCTAATAGCTGTGCAGTTGAAATCCCAGCCAACTTTCCACAGGCAGGATTTGGTTTGGAGATGGCATTTGTTTTCACAGTTTGCAAATTGTACAATACGTGTGATAACTCCTTAAGTAAACCTGGAAAAACATCTAGTTTCTAAATGTTCACTATGGACAAAACTGAAGTTTGAATTAAGAGAAATCTCCAACATGGCACAGTTAGTGAGTAATAGAGTCAAGATTTAAATTCACTTCTGGTTGCTTTCATGCCCTATATGAGTTAAATTACATAACAGTAGACCAATCAGTAGGATCTTTATCCCATGAAGAACAGGTTAGCAAATTATCCTGGAGGATAATTTCATATTCATAGCAAAGCAATAAAGATGACACAACTGGGTATCTAATAAGCTTCCCCATCTCTCCTGTTTTTCATACAGGACAATGAAGATACTTTGAGGAATCTTTCAGGAGATCCCATTAAACAATAACGAAACCTGCCATCTTCTGCAGCTGGGCTCTTACCAATAGTACATGAGACAGCGGAGTAAGGTGGGTGGGAACCAAATTATTGCCTTTATTATGGACATCGTGTAGGCTCAAAGAACGGACTTCAGTCTGGAGGAAAGTGGGCCTCCTAAAATCCAACCCTGGTTTTGACGAGTCTTCGATGTTCTGACACAGGCTGAAGGTGTCCTACATGAATCGGGAAGGAGCAGAGATGGACATAGGCTTTCTTTCGAGAAAAGATGAAGAGGAGTGGTCCACTTCTTTCCAGACTCACCAATCAGGTAAGTTACTCTACCAAGGGCAGAGAAAGTCTGGAATTGCTACAGATCTCGAGTGCCCTTGCATGGAGGAAAGCACGAGAAGCAGGGAAAAGTGTTTCTCCTGGACATGAAACCATGCCAGGAAATTTTTCAAGTGCTTAATAAAAATCTCTAAGGAACCATCCAACGTTACACTTTATTTACTGAGTTGAAGAAAGAAAGAAAAAGCTAGAAAAACAGCTCATTTGCACCTGCTTAGTGCCCAGTTCACTAAAGATGGAAAATGAAAACCTTCCTCAATACCAATGTTTGTAATTCACACTAATAAAGCAGATATTAAAGTGGAAGCATTGAGACAGCATCGAGTACTATTATTCTGGATCAGATAAGTTAAATAATCAGGACAACTCAGCTATCCTTTAAAAAAAAAAACATGTCTGTATTTGATTTCCTCCATGCTCTCTTATAAAACTTGCTTTAAATCTGGAAACAGCTTCACAACAGAAACCAAAATTCCTTTTCCTCATCAGTCCTTAGTTCTGTATTGAGACTGAGACCCTGAAGAAATAACAGCTTTATCCACTGCTACTTTTCCATTGTGTGTGAAGAATGTGTTCCCCCATTTTATACTTGTAAACCTTGTGGGAATATCCGTTCACTCGATAGTCCATTTACACCCTCATGCTGCAAAATTATTTAAAATATGAATTTAATTTCTTAAATAACTTTAAAGAACTCACATTTCATGAGTTTTTAGTTGATACTTAAAAATAATGTGTAATGTTAAGGCAAATTTCTGAATAATTTAGGTCAGGGGTTCTTAACCAGGGGTGGATGGACCCTTGTATTAGTCAGTCAAAGGGGTGCTGATGCAAAATACCAGAAATCGGTCGGTCCTTATAAAGGGTATTTATTTGGGGTAGAAGCTTACAGTTACCAGGCCATAAAGCATAAGTTTCTTCCTTCACCAAAGTCTGTTAATGTGTTAGAGCAAGACAGCTGCCAACGGCTGCCAGGGTTCAGGCTTCCTGGGTTCCTCTCTCCCCAGGGCTTGCCTCTCTCCAGGCTCAGGCTTGCTTTGTGCCCCAAGGCCAGCTGTAGACTGTCAGGCAAACGGCTTGCTTCTCTTCCCAGGACCTTCTCTCTTTCCTCACGACCAAGGTCCTCTGTATGCTACTTCCCGGGGCTCCAGCTCAAGACTCCACATCACAGCTCCAACTCAAAACTGCTCCCTCTGTCCTCTGCCATGCCTTTTATACTTGATTCCCCACCCGCCAAGGGGCGGGGCTCAAGTTCCTACTGACGTGGCCCAGTCAACGCCCTAATCATAACTTAATCATGCCCGGATTAGCAGACCAGTTTACAGGCATGATCCAATATCTATTTTTGGAATTCATAATTACATAAAACTGCCAAATTGTTCCAACCCCCAAGGGGTCCATGGAAAGATTTCAGGGAGTCTGCTAACTTGAACTGAAAAAAGTCAACTTATTACCTTTATTTTCTCTGATCACTAACTGAAATCTAGCATTTCCTTCCTGTATGAATGAATGCAATAAATAAATTACAGTAGTATTCATTTCACCTGACTGGCAAAGGGGTCCATGGAACAAAAAAGATTAAGAACTCCTGATTCTTCTCTACCCAGCCCCCTAAGTTTTTTTCATATCAAATTTGAGCCACTATTTGTCTGATTCAGCATTTCAAAATCAGAGAAATGCTAAGGCTGGAAAGAACTGCATCTGAAGCCCTCATTTTACAGATAAGGAAACTTAGACAGAAAAAGTTAGGTGACAGGACAAAGGTCATAAACTAACTTATTTAATAGCAACGGAACTGGAGCCAGGTTCTGCTGCCTCCCTGACGGGCTTCTCGACGCCAGTTGCCTTGTTTGACAGTTCACTTTCATAGCACAAGCATCTAGTTAGAGCATCCCGACTCCTAAATGATATTTCTCAATCATAGCTGCTGTTTTGCAATTTACTTTTACAGTAAATTTTTTTATTTTTTAAAAATCTGGTTTGAGTCTATATAAGGAGGGAAATGCTTTTTACTGCTTTTATGGCTACTTCTATGCCACAAAAATTCACATGCTATAATATCCAAAAGGATACAGCGCCTTTGGTTTGCCTTCCTTCAGCGCTAACGTCAACGTGCGATTCCCACTTCAGGAAGGACATGCCTGGGCGCTCACCGCTTACGGCTTGTGTCTGCTTCCCCAGACAGGCCGCTGCCTTCAGGTCTCGCTCTCACTAGCCGCGCTTTGCAGGGGCCCCTTTGCTGCCTGCTCTCCTTCCCACTCTTACAGTCACATGGTGCAGAGTTAGGTGCAGCGACGTTTGCTTCCCTTCCTTTGCTGAAAAACTAAGCTGTCCTTGTGTGTTTTACATTAGAAGATGTTTAAGAGCATTTCCCAAATCAGAACCCCTTGTTTTCCATTTGTTTGAGGCTAACCTCAGCGCCTCTGGAGATGACCCTGTCTGTTTTGGGAGTTTCTCCTGGCAATCTGATTGTGGAACACAGATCTGCTTCTGCTCCTGGCACATTGGGAAGTCTCTCCCTCTCTCTTTTGTTCCCACTTGATTTAAAAACCTGCTCAGTTGTTCCTAAACAGAAAAAAAAAAACACATTAGTTTGCTAGCCAAAGATTTTTGCATTGACTAAGGCTAATTAGTAAGTTTTGTTCCTCTCAGCAACTATTTCCATGAATAGGATGCACCATTTTGCTTTTCCAACAAAGACAAACATGAAAAAAGGCAGAGCTCTTCAGAAATAGCTTGATGGAAAATAAACCGCAGCGTAAAATGCGACAGAGCGTGGCATATGTCAGCTCCGTGGGACCAACCGGTTCCCAAAACAATGGGCCAGTTTCCTGCCCACCGCTGAGAGCCCTGCCTGGACTTGGGTGGAATGCAGAGACCATCTGAGGTCGCTGGGTGTCGGCGGGGGCGTTTCGATTGTCCTGGGCACTGAAGCGACCCCCGAAAGGGCAGGGGGTGCTGAGCCGGACCTACCTGCTTCCCTGCCAGTCTACCCGCGCTCCTTCTCAGCCCCAAAGCACCGGCCCTGTGCAGGAGCGAGTGCCCCGCCACCGGCCGGCGTCTCAGGACCAGGAAAACGCGGAGGCTTTACCTACGTGTTAGAGTGAAGTAACTGCTCTGCTAAAATAGTCACATAAGTGAGGTCGGGTCAGGTTTTAAAGGACAAATTATTGGTTCGTTTTCCCCTTCCTTCCACTTGTGTGGACCCAGCCTAGCTATCTGAATTGGCAATCAAAAGTATACTCTCTAAATGTGCTTTTTAAAAATTTTGGGTGGAATGGAATTTCTCAGGACCTATTGGGGAGCCAAAAAGTATGCTAGATGCATTAGGCGTATTTCGGATCTAGAATCTAAGGGAAAAGGGAGAACTCCAGGAAAAGTTTGAAAGTCAAGCCTAAGAGGAAGCGGTCTTTGGGTTAGCACCTTAATGGAGTGAGATTGGAGCAGAGGGGATTATAAGTCACTCATTCCACAATTAGGCCTCATTTTCCCTGACAGCAAAATAAAGCCATGTCTCCACACGGCAATAAAATTCCTATTCCACTGATCACTCGGGTTCTTTACTGCCGATTAGATTTCCTGGATAAAGGAAGTACAGTAGCAGCCCTAATAAACATGCAAGCTTGATGGAGGGAGAGCGCCTGAGCCTCATTTAATGGTGCCTTCGAGTTAGGGTCTTCACGAAGCTTTGCCTCATTGACCTCGAGACCGTTTCGGCAGGTCCTGCCCGGTGGTTTCCAGCTGGCAGGCTCTGCCGAGGCCGAGCGGGAGGTGCGGCGGCTCTGGACTGTCCCCTCCCGAGAGCAGTGGCTGGCGACTCCCAGCAATTCCTTCTCTGCATCCTCTGAAAATGGGAAGATTGGACTAATGACCTCTTCCAGGTTCTAGAAACAGGACAAACCAAATTCTCTAAACTTGTTGACTCGAGCTTCCCTTCCAAGGACATTTTAGCCAAAATGACTACAACAGACAGAGCGTGTGAGATGAGCGTCCTGGCCCCCCATCCGCTCGTGCCCCCTCCCCGCCCACCGACCCTGTCACGGGGCCACGCGTGCCACGCCTTGACCCCACAGCATGCTCCTGAAAACAAGGGGGAGCGTGAAGGCTTCTTAGGGAAGCAAAGGTGGAGTAGCCACGTGAATTTAATGCCAGCTTTCTCCCAAGACCCTCTGGTGACTTTGTGGAAAAGCGTATTTCCCCACAGACACAGCAATAAATTTCAGTTGACACTTGTTCATATTTGTAATCAGGAAAAGATGAGAAAAGCCCTGTTCATTCTGTGTGGGTGGTGGTGGGTGGGGCCCTCGCCTGTTTGCAAGGAGCTCCAAGACAGCAGGGAGTTTTATAGTTTTGTTCACTGCTTTGTGTCCACTCAGAGCCCAAGATGGGCTCAGTAATGTATACTGAAGACTAAATTAACCTATCGTAAATAATCATGCTATTTCAATCCTTGTTAGCAATTAATTGCATTATTAAAAAATTGGTATAATTATTTTAAAAGTTCAGTAATGTTAAAATTTTATGCCTTTGAAATGAAAGAATAATTTTTAAAATGAAAAAAAATTAGACACAATTTTAGCTACTTTATGGAAGAAATAGGTTTTAAAGTGATATTTGGTGTCTTATCCTCATTAGTCACATTTCTTTTGCTAAAATAGGTTGCAAATTTAGAAAACTGACTTAGAATCAAATTCCTAAAAGACAGTGCAACCCACAAATAAAGACTACCAGGCCATAAAGAACTCAGCAGAAAGCTTTCAGCAAATTACCGGCCATCATTCCTCATAACGTGCGACTACAGGGTGCATGTGGAAGTCTTACGCCTCTCTCTTCCTAGGAGAAGAGGAGTCCATAGCCCCTGCGTGTACTTGGCAATGGAGACTGGACGTGGAAGGCGTGGGCTGAGGGCACGGGACGGGAAACGCGGGCACGGAGGTTGTCCTTGTTTTCCTCCAGGAACAAGAGCCCTGCGTGTTCCTCTCCCCCCTCCCCTTCCTCCTCTAAGTAGCACAGAAAGTGAGGTGGGGCCGGCAGACCCTGGCTTGGAGGGCCGTGCAAACAGCAGGGGCCTAACCCATGTGCACCGAGGAGCTGGTTGAGGGGTTGCAGAGAGCGGCCAGCTTCCTTTCCAGCAGGCACTGGCCGCTCTGGACGGCAAGCCGAGGGCGGCGGGCTCTGGGCCTGGGGCTGCCCGCCACCATCCGCCACCAGCCAGGCCGGCGACAAATGCCACGTGGGCAGAGCTCGTTCCCAGCCCTGCCCAGCTTCCTCCATGAACTTCCCTTCTCTCCCTTCTCCTTTCACAACAAACTCCCAGGTCTGTCCCGAGAAAATCAACTTCCCCCATCACCAGGACCCCAGGCTCCCAGTTCCCCTCTTCTTTTCCATTGAACAAGCTTCCATTCAGAGCTCCTGTGTCAGCTGCGTGCTCATGTGATCACAATAACTCACACGTTAGCATATCTGTAATGGCTTAAACCCCTGAGGGGTGGATTTCCGCATCCTAAAGGGTGGCCGAGCTCAACTCTAGAGGAGCCTCGGCAGAAGCCCTGAGGGGGCTGCTGGCCACAGGGCACAGGCCTCCCCTGCGCCCAGACTCTTCATCAGGGAAATCACCGTGATGAAGTAAACCAACCTATGTCATTCACTCTTCACAAAACGGTGAGGTAGGCTATTTTATTCCTAGTCGTTCCACAGTAAACTGAAATGCAGAACGTTTAAGCAACTGGCCCAAGACTGCATAACTGCAGATTCGAGATATTCTATGCTTTTTAGTACTTCATTATGTCCGAATTTTTATGTGACTGTTTAGAAGTATTAATTTTGCAAGGAAACTCAGAGTTTTCTGTGTATATTGTTGGAACATAAGATTATTATGTTGAAAATAGCAAATGCTTTTGAGTTAGAAAGTCTTGAATTTGAACCCCAGCTAATTCATTCTGAGATTGTGGCAGAGCCCTCCGTGTTCTGAAAATCATTCTCCTCATCTGTCCTGTGAGGGATTGTGGAAGTTTAGATGAATTCACATATCCAAATAACTCACGCTAGTGGGAATAATCGATATCTAATGTTTCATATTTTGATAAGTGGGAAAAAATCCTATTCCATGAAAAAATACACTTAGATTTTTAAAAATTATTAATATGCAAGTAAGGCAACATCCATACTAAAATAACCTGTTTTATTATATCTTCATTTTTTAAGATATAACAATGTAATAATGCAGCAATAAAAACAAATCTTTCTTGGAAACCTACAACATACAAGGCTAGTGCTAAAAAAAATTACCCTTTCATTGAAGATGCTTTCCCCAAATAAAAAAAATAACTTTGTAAGTGTTTAAAACAATTCAAACCCAGAGATAATGTGAAAGGAATTCTGAGCACTTTTGTTCTATAAGGTTGATAGTTTATCTCTGGGTCTCTGGCAGTAAGAAAATAAGACACACAAAAGGTTCAGCAGTGACTGAAATATGTGCTTAAAGCTCCCCTTCCACAGTTCCCTGCAAGTAACGTCAATTTAATTTACATAATTGTCTGATACATGAAACTTCTAAACAGTAAATAAAATCCAGCACCTAAAGAAGCTGGATTGTCTAAATGAATAGTCTCCCAGAGACTTCCTGAGGGTGGAGACCCAGCTCCACCTAGGTGTGAGGTCCTTTCTGCTGGACAGCAGAGAAGATGCAGGACGGGCTCAGGTAGGGCAGCTTCAGGGCTCCTTGGCAATCAGGCCAGGATGGGCGGCATCAAGCAGTGGAGGACGTAGAGGAAGGCACACGGATTCTGCCCAAGGCTTTGGAGGAGAGGACGTTTGAATTGAGACTTCAAGAAAATACAGAGTGGGAACGAAGTATGATTCAGGCATGAAGAACGATGAGAGTGAAAAGCAGGCGTATTGGGAGATGCTTTAAGTAACAGCAAGTTCCCTGGTTTTGACCAGAGCAAAGAGTCCATGGCAGCGAGAGGAGGCAGAGAAGGTGCAGTGGGCACAGTCACACCGACCCGTACCCCACGGGCCCGTGTCTTACACCGGAACCTGCGGACGCTCCACGTTGCAAGGCGAAGGGGCACCGAGGCTGCAGGTCGGGTTAAGATTGCTAATCAGCTGCCTTTTCGCAGGGAGATTATCCTGGAGTATCTGGGTGGGCCAACGAGTCAGACGGACCCTTAAAAGTGAAAGAAGCAGCAAAGACGTCAGAGGATGTGATGTGAGAAGGGCTCAACCTGCTGTTAGTGACTTGAAGATGGAGAAAGTGGACACAAGCCAAGAAACGCAGGAAGCCCTAGAGGCTGGAAAAGACACACACAAAGAAGAAAAAAACATTCCCCTCCTGGATCCTGGATCCAGAAGCAGCCCCGCAGAGGCTTTGACCCCAGCCCAGTGCCGGGAGGGATTCCTGACCTGCAGGACGCAGGGCGAGCCACCCGCGCTGTGCCAAGCCGCGAGGTGGGCGGCTCTGGGTTATGGCAGCAAGAGGAAACCAAAGCAGGTGAAGAGTAGGAGACTGACAGCGGCCAGGCTGGAAGAGACTTGGGTGCGCATCTCGGAGACATTTGGGCTTTGCTCTAACGTGGACGAGCCCCGTGGTTTGTACTCGGCTCTGGAAAGCCACGTTTGGCAGCACTGTATATAGTGCACCGGGGGGAGCGGGCCTAGGAAGGGCGGGGCCTCCGGGGGTCTGCTGAAAGAATAGCTGGTTCCGGGGACCTCGAGAGGGGCGAGGAGTTCCAGGGGTAGGAGTGAAACCTCCTTGACCACTGATGGCTGCGTGGGCCTCTTCCCCACAGCTCGGCCGCCGAGTTAAGGGAACCAGTCAGAGGCCCCTCCAGATCCCATTGCTGATAACTGTCGGATAGCATTTCATTTATTTCCCCTAAGAGAGGCAAGCGTGCTGACCGGGGAGTTTAGAAAGGCTGTCTCCAGAAAGCGGCTCTATGGGGCTGAGACCCTGCTGGGAAGAGAAGCCCTGGAGGGCTGGACCAGAAGCCAGCAGGCAGCCACTCTGCCTGGACGCTGAGCCTCTGACGCTCCCCCGGTGGGGCCAGCTACATCTGATTCACCTGACTCAGCCTGGCTCCTCCCGAGGGGCTGAGGGTGGAGACCACCTGGCCGGCACTACCCGCCACCCTCCACTCATTCAAATCTGAGCATAGGCCGGGCCTTTGCTGCACATGGAGACGGCAAGTCCCTGCCCTGAAGCCCTCAAGTCTCTCAGGAAGAGGATTACAGAAGAGTGCCGAAGGGGCAGGCAGGAGCTCTGGGGAAACACGAAGCCCAAAGCCCAGCCTGGCAGCCAAGCAAAGGCGTCACAGAGGACATGGGTTCTGAGGGCTGCGTAGGAGCTCCCGAGACATCAGGGGAGGCAGGGGCACACTCACACCAGGAAACGGAATGAGAAGCGAATACTAAAATAAAGCAATTAGTAACCTTAGGGATCAGAAAAGAAAAAGAGAAGACAGATGCTGACAGAAAGACAAATTCCTGTGGAAAAGGAAGAAAAGGTTTATTAAGATTAAACCTATGATGGCTGAAGTTAAAAAGCAATGTCACAAAAGTGCAGGAAAGAAATGTAATGAAATGCCCGAGACCTAGAACAAAACGAAAGCATGAGGAACAGCTTAGAGTTCAGAATATCAGTCCAAGAGGGCCAGCAGCCAGCTAATAGGAAATATAGAGAACGAGCAGTAGAGGTGGAGGGGAAAATGTGGAGGTAATTGAGAAAAGACATGCGTCATCACATAAAATGGTCTCAGGAACCAAGTGAATAAGAAAAAGAAAAACAAAAATTATTTCTACCTAAGGATAAAGGACATGAGATTAGGGTTACAGATCAGTGTCTTTAACCTCCAAAGGTTTAAAGGTGAGGATGTAAAAGCAGAAGTGGACGGTGATGAGATGGAGCCCAGGTGGAGGGAAGCAGAGGGACTTACACTGAAACACATTTCCAAATTCCACAGGGCAAAAACTAGTTAAGTGTGTATTACATAAAGCTATAAATGCTATAAATGTTCTGTAAGAGCCTGGAAGTGGGAAGAAGGGGAGACAGTTTAAATGAACTATAGATAATATTTAATGTTAATGAATCAGAAAATGAATGAAAGCAGAATGTCGATTTATGGCTATAACCATCAAAATAATTACAATTTTTAAAAAATGGTTAACATGATTTGGGGATGAGAGTAGAAAGAGAATTTAACATTTCAGTTTATAACCACTATTGTAAGTTGGGGTGCTCTATGTAAGAACTGGTTTTAGAAAAACTAAACATCCATGTGTATAAACAAACGCTTGCAAACTGAACTAAAAAGGGTTAGCACTCCAAGTTCTAGTTCCTGATGAAACACTGTACTACAGGGGCAGCAAACCTTCCTGCAAAGTATCAGATAGTAACATTTTAGGCTTTTTGGGTCACACAGTCTCTGTCACAATCACTCAGCTTTGTTGATGTTGGTGAAAGGAAGGTGACCGGCTGTGTCCAAGAAAACTTAATTTATGGACACTACAATTTAAATTCCATACAATTTTCACGTGTCTCATTAGTCTTCCTTTGATTTCTTCCAGCTCCTTGGAAACGTAAGCACCACTCTTAGCTCACGGCCATTGGAAACGGCGCCCAGCTGCCCCTCTCCGCTCCCGTTTCCGTGGGCGGTGGGAGCCGGGCTTCTGGTGCCCAAGACGACATTCCTGAGAAGGACACTGCAGGGAGAGCAGGGCAAGAGCAGCAGAGAAAGGCTTTCTTGGTGAGGACTCGGAACTCCCAGATCACAGCCTGCCTGGGGCTGGAATGCCCCAAGTGAGAGCCAATAAATGTACTTTTTAGGGAAAAGTAGCATTTGTTTGATTTCTGTTGCTTACAGTTAAGAGGTTCTTGATTGATCCTGAAGTAAGCCAAGCCCCAAAAACTTCACCGGTGGTATTTTATTCCTTCATAAATATTCTTAAAAGCACTGAAGGTGTCTAAGTCAGAAAACCATTTCATAAGGGCCAAAGATGCATTCATATGTACATCCACCTCCAGAAACACCACTTCTATACTAAAGCTGCCAAAAATTCCAATCAAACAGGACAGGTACCCCCAGGCTCCAAGCACCAGGATTGTTTCAACTCGCTGCTTTTCACGAGAAAGATTTTATTTCCCCAGATCATCAGAGAGCACCCTCAGAGAAAAATCTGTTGATATTCCCCTTGCTGAGTTTTAAATAGCCTGGGTACGAGTGATATATCTTTTGTAGTGAGTGCTTTAAGAGAAAAAGCACTGCTTTTAAATCTCATGCATGCCCCAAATGTAATGTGAAATAAATCCCACCGTGAATGAGCCCTGCCATGTCTAAAAACGGAATTGTAATATGCACGGTTTCTCAGAGACAGGCCATTTTTTTTTTGTAGTCTTAAAAGCAGCAAAGCTAAGGATTGATAAAATTTAAATCTCTCTAGCAGATTTCATGTAAAGCAGTAAGTTTATGTCTCCCTGCAATTCTCTTAGCAAAAAAAGAGCAATTCCATCTGGGGTTTCAGGTGAACTCAATTCAGTTCAATTAACAGGGTGCAGTTTACACAAAGGACAGTGGAGAAGAAATAATGACTGACAGCACCAACGCCAGAAACCTTGGAGCCTGCCCTCGAGGAGTTAAACCCAGGTGCAGAGGGTGGCCCCTGAATTTTCCCAGCTTGCTTTTGGCATATCTCGGAAGCCATCAGCCTCGTAATTATAATAGCCCCCCATCAGCCCCGTCTCTGTGAAGGGCAACCCATGCAGGAAGTGAGGAGTGGAACCTCCTTTGTGACTCTCTCATCTTTCCATGGCGATGCGTTTTCATGAACTCTAAAAGCAAACCTCCCCTCCCCTAGAGACCCTTCTCAAACTCGATGGCAGTGAAATCAAAGCTGCACATACCACAGGCGTGGCTCCTCCCAGCTCTCCGTGGCTGCTGCCTCCTTTAATTCACACCACGGCATCGGAGGGGAGCTCCTCTTATTTCCACTGCACGGATAAAGAGCCTGCAGGTTGGAGAGGTTGATTACCTGAAGTAAGTTTGCATAATTCTTTTTTTTTTTTTTTAAATTTATTCATTTTTTATTGTGGGTAAAAATCAAAATTTTCATGATACATAACAATATGTGTAAAATGATATATAAATATATATGCATATATGTGCATTTGCTTACAAAAATGTTATTTATGTATATATAACTATATTTTAAGAGGTGCTTAGATTACCTAAAATATTACACGGAACCCACTGGGATTCCCATGTTGCCCACCTCCCACCACATCCCACACAAACATCTCCCACAAGTGTGGCCCACCCACCCTCATCCTGGGGCCTTGCCACCAACCATAGACCACAGTTCACACCATAGACCACACTCTCTCCCACTCAGTTCTGCGTGGTGTGTGCTGATTTAAAATGGCCTACATCCGTTGCCACAACAGTACTCAGGACAACCTCCAAATCCCAAAGAAGCCCCTGTATTTCAACTGCTCGTCCCCTCCCTACCCCAAAAGTGTCAAGTGGCCACTGGCTCCACCTCACTGTTATAATTTCTTCCATTGCTAGAATCACCATATGTGAACAACAGAATACCATCAAGTCCACTCTAGTCCATAGTTCTTCCCCCAATCCTGAGGGACTGGGATGGTGATGTCCACTCCAACTCCAAGTGAGAGAGGGCTTATATCCCATGGATATGGTGGGTGGGATGATCCTGCCTGCAGATGCAGGCCCTCTCCATTCCCTGGGATAGCCACTGCCCATCGTTGTCTCCTCGCCAGGTGACTTGGATGAGTCCATTGAGCTGTAGGGTAGGAGTTGCAGCTCCACCGAGATTCCATGCACACCTGGCACAAAGGTAGGCCAGAGGCTCCAGTCTCTGGAAGTATACCTAAAAACTCCAGCATCACATATAGGTTTGAATAGAAGGGACTGATGAACCATGTGCAAGGAGGACTTATCTGAGTCCAATTCTGTCACTCTCAGGAGCCCAGATTCCAAAATAGAGCCCACTGAAAAGGCATCAGTCTCTGGGTCTCTCCCCACTTATATAGGACCTGGGTGTCTCCAGAGCTCTCAGGAGCCCCTCTGTGTGGGGTGATAGGCACTTAGATGTTCTATGAGCTCCTACTGAGGTGTGCGTAAGAGTTACCTCTGGGGTGACCTCCTGACTCTCTTTGAAGTCTCTTAGCCACTTGAACTCATTTGTCTTTACCTTTTCCCCCTTTAATTCAAGGTCTTTTTCCAGTTGTGTTGCCAGTTGGCACTTGGTATTAATCCTTCGTTGCCAGGGAGGCTCATCCCCGGGAGTCATATCCCACGTTGGGGGGAAGGTAATGCCAAAATCATATGCTGAGTTTGGCTTAGAGAGAGGCCACATTTGAGCAAAAAGGAGGCTCTCAGGTGGCAACCCTTAGGCACCCCACAACTACAGGCTAAGTCTCAGTTACAAGAGCAAAGACTCACAAGGGTAGTCATCAATAAAAAGAACACATCAGTGGGTCATCCTATTTTGACAGACACTGTCCCTACACTCAGAGGACTATTGCTGCTCCCTTGGAGACTGTGGCAGAGCTCTCCAGGCTAGGAATTCAGATTCCCTCATTTACTGTGTGATTGTCCACCCATCATGACCATGCCCCATCTTTTGATCTTTCGAACGATTTTGTGTATCTTTCAAGTTTGCATAACTCTTTTTTTTTTTTTTTTTTTTAAGATTTTATTTATTTTTTCATTTATCCCCCCCTTGCTGCTTGTGCTCGCTGGGTCAGCTAACCACGCCGTGCGGGCGGGCTTGCCTTCACCAGGAGGCCCCGGGAACCGAACCTGGGGCCTCCCATATGGTAAACGGGAGCCCTACTGATTGAGCCACAGCCGCTTCCCTTGCATAACTCTTGAACAAAAGATCAGGGCTGCCACCGAAGCCCTGCTCCTCCCACCAGGCTACACCTGCCGACACGGCCTCCAAGGCCTAAGACCGGGGCTGTGGAGTGGCACCTTATACTAGATGCAGTTTCGAGGCTCTGGCTTGCTTGCTTCTTCCACACCTTGGATCATCCCAGGAAATCCGAAAGCTGGCTCTGTAGGCTGAGAAGCGTCTTCACAGAGGCACATCCCCTGCAGTTGACCCAGGACCGCAAAGCCGTCCACAGGCCTGGCCGCCCCTCCCAAGCCCAGGAGGACACCCCTTCCGTTAGGGCTTCACGGCTGAGCAGACCAGTAAGCAGTGGGCCAAAGGGCATTCACCTTCGCAGGTGAGACTTGCCAGCATCGGCTCCTGAGTAAGAGCCATGTACCATGAACAGCCGCTATGCATACACAGTGTGAACTGAAATATGCAAGATAAATAGCTGAACATGCAAATTGTTTTTCAGGAGGAAAAAAGCCATTTTGTAAGTACAAACACTAACTGAGGCTGTCCAAGCACAAAATACTCAAATAAGGCGTTAGGACACTCACGTGGCATCTCTTTGGTCCTAACAGTTTTACAGCTTCTCTTAGTGTGTGCATGAATATTTTATGTGTGTGTTTTGAAAGAGTTAGTGCATTACCTTTCTTAAAATCCTCTATGGATAGCAGATTTCAGAGGAGATTTTTTTCCCAGATGCATAAACTTCCCTAAAATATTCTCAGTTTCCAGTATCAGGAACGAGGCAACCCGGTGCCATTCTTTCTCAGTGTTGTGACAGGGCAAGAGTCACCTCCCTTCTGATTATATATGCTGCTTTGCTTCAGGGATCCTTGTCTCCCTGGCACCCCATTGAGATGGGGAGAATTTAATTTTCTTAAAATGTAGAGAATAGAAATATGCAAGCTTAGTCTTGGTTGCCCGGTCAGGGCCTTTGACATAATTTATTTGAAACTGTCCCTCAAAATTAACTCGTTTGCACTCACCCCTCGACCTAATTTCAGGAAGCACTGGAAAAGAAAGACATTTGCTCTAATTCTGACATTTATGCTGCAGGGTTCAAATCTTGAGTTTCCCAGAGGTAGGGGAGGCTGACCCAAGCACCCACAGCTGCCAATAAACTACCGATTTTGATGATTCATGAAAAACCCAGTGTCTTTATCATGTTGAGTGAAGGACAAATATTGTGAAATATTTAGACTACGCAAAGTCATGGAGCCAGAAGCTAGGATGCAGGCTGCCAGGGGCAGGGGTGGGCAGGGAACGGGCATGGCGGCGTGTCTGGGTTGGGGCGAGTGCGGGGTAATGGCAGTGGTGGCAGTGTGCCGCCTGGAAAGTAAGTGGCTCCACTGAGCTACATATTGGCATGTGGTTAAAAGGGGAAAATGTTGCTAGAAAATAAATTTAAATAGAAACCATGGGACCCTGTAGCACAAACAGCGAGCGCTGACGTAAACTGTGGCCTGGAGTTAACAGTGCAATTATAACAATGCTCCTTTATCGGCTGTAACAAAGGCGGCATGCTCGTGTAAAGCATCAGCAGTGGGGGCGCGTTGTAGGGGAACTCTGGACTCTCCGCATGACTGCTCTGTGAACCCACAAATTCCGAGATTAAAAACAAAATTAAAGAGAAAAAAGCAACGTCCTTGCACACGTACATCACGTGACCCTGAGAGTCTGGCAGGCTGCAGAGGCGCTAACGACTGGACGGGTTCTGTCTCTTGGCCACGCAGCATGTACCTGGAGACAACGGGGTGCTGCGTACGGTTTCCATCTCGTCTGATCGGTGCAGCTCCGAGCTCCTCGGAGGATCCTGGACTCTGAGAATTAGGGGCTGCAGCGGACACTGGCCTGTGGTGAAGCCAAGTCGGGGCCAATCCGTGGACGCTGTCGGATTCTTCATTTCTCAACTGGAACCTTGACCTCCTGCTTCGCTTTCCAAGCAAACGCTTTGGGTGCATTTGGAGCTAAACTGGAGGGAGGGTGTTTGTTTTGCTCCTTAGTTCAGGCATTCCTGGTGAATGCTCATCGAAGCCTGTGGGCATTGCACGTTTACCTCCAAAATACCCAGACTGCATTCGCACCGAGTTCCCATTTTTCTTTCTTCTCTGTCTAGACCTCAGGGGTATCTCACTTTCTTTGAGACTTGTGACTCCAACAGAAATAGATGGTGACCTCGGGTGCCTTTTCTGGAAGTGTCTGCTCTTCCATGCCAAAGGATGAGTTTTGAATTGACGATGTCATCCAGGTCATTTACACAATTATCTCCTTTTATGGATATATGGAAGCTGAGGTCCAATGAACTTTTTTTTTTTTGTAAATCGAACAATTACAAAGGGGAAGAGCCAGAAAAAATAGGACAATGTCCTGACTACTAGTTTTGTACTGTTTTTCAAAATACACTCATACAAAATAATTTACAACTAGTGGTTGAAAAAACCAGCAAACACGTCATTCTCTTTCTCCCGTTCAGAGGTGCAATCAGAGTGCACATCCAGAGCTACAGGAAGCAGCAGCTCCCAATTCCAAATGTGCTGCTTAGTTTCTGCTTCGTTCCATAAACGGTTCTGAAGTAGAGCCTACGGCTTTGTCCTGGCCTTGGTTCTTTGTTATAACGGTATTTGCAGCTAGGCCTCACCTGCGTCACTGAGCTCATTACTCTAGCATTCTCCAAAAGCCCCCACACACTAAACCTACGACCACATTAGACCTTGACTGGAATATCAGGTTTCTATGAAATCCAGACGTTAATATAGTTTCCAGTGAATAAGATCTACTTTCTCAAAAACTAATATGTGTACAGTGTGTAAGGATTCATAGTGGAATTCTCAGCTACAAGGACACGGAGCGTGGAGAGAGCTTCCCCCGGGATGGCAGAGACCCTACACACCATCCCAGCTAAGACAGAATCTCGGATCCCATTGGTCATTTTATTAAAAAAATAAAAATAAAAGCAAAAACAAAACAAGACTTATTGCACATGGCTGCTCAGAACTGAAGTTTAAGTTATTTTATTAACATTTTGGATTAAAGCACATAACTACCATAATCCTTTGCTTAAAAGTCATAGAGTTATTACTCTCCTTAGGCCATTAGCAGTTACATAATAATAATCAGTGACATGTTTACTTTTCTGATGCCAGAGAATGACATTGAAAGTTCTCTAAACATTACTGCTTTGATGTATACTTCTTGCTGCTCTTTACTGAATAAATTATCTTCATGAGTTGTGGCTGCCTGAAAATGCCTGCAATCAAATTTATTTTACATTTCCTTTTCTTTTTAGGTACCCATATTTATTGAAATGCAGTATGTCATTTTTGCTTTTCTTTATTGTATGTATGGTGAAAGGTATATTTTAACATTAACTTTGTTGTGTTTCCTTGCCAGACTTGTATCAGTATTCACTGACAAAAAATAATGTCTTTTTAGCCATGCAATTTTAAGGCAACTTTTTCAGTTTTTTCTTATTATAACTGTATAACCATGTCTTGTGAATTCTTTCTGATCTGAATATATAGTATATAAGCTATTCCACTTCAAAACCACTTTAAAATCCAATTCAGTGTATGTATGATGAAAAATAATTAATGTTTTTAAAAGGTCCTTATCTAATTAAGAAGCATTGTACACCTCAGCTGGTCTTGACCCCTGGTAGGTCGATCATGCCTAGCTGAGTTAAAGCCGTAGCCGTCAGCCACATGTGCCTGTTTAGAGGAAAGTCAACTAAAGCCGAATCCAACAGACCATCCAGCTCCTTGGTCACATAGCCACACTTCTAGCTTCCAGTAAGCACGTGGGACTAGTGTCTACCTCCTCACAGGGGCAGACAGAGCATTTCCATCGTGGCTGGAAGTCCCGTAGACAGGGCTGGTCTATAGGATTAAATGTGAGAATTAGGAGACAGAGGAAAATAAAAGGTTCCTCAAGAAGCATGTGGATGTGGCTCCCACTTACATATTCCAAAGAAGAGATTTTAGACTTCTCTATAACAAAGGTCCAGAGAAAAGGGAAATATCCTGATGTCCTTCTCCTAATTCCTTCTGTTTCTTCCGTTCTAGGGTCACTAAATGCTCATCAGTTTTATGTGGACCTAGCAGCTTCATTGTCCACTGGCTTCGGGAACCTACATGCTTTCCATCGCACACCCAGCCTGCATCCTATGATGTACAGTCCTCGGTTACAGCTCAGTGTTCATTTCAATTAGGGATTTACCTAGCTTTCTGCACACATCCAGATCTAATTCTAAATTGCATGGAACATAAAACATTAACATGTGAGCATTATATGCAGTCTTTTTCATTCATGCTGTAGGGTGATGCTAGATGGTTAGAGTGACAAAAACACAAATATTTTATATGAAAGCACTACATTTTGCAAATTATACATAATTTTTAAATTAATAATTTACCATTATTGCAGATTAATTCAAGGTGTATATTAATTTAATCTTACATTTAAATTTGTACTCTAGAGAGAGGGGAGGAAGCCTAAGAAAATTGATGCAAAATAACACTTTACCTGATAAAAAATAAATGATTGATACTGCGAATCAAAAGAGGCAAATTTTGGCACTAATTTAAGTTTTCCTTTCCTGCCACTCCTAATTTCCAGCTTTTAGTTTCAATATGGCTGTTAGATAAGAAAAACAATCAAAGTCTGGCTTTGGTCCTTAACATTTCTTAAATAATTTGTCACCTAATTTGCTCAAACACCAGAAGGGACAGCTGGTGGCTATTCAGGGGCCTTTCTCCCAACAAATGAAATAATTGTCTCAAAGATGCAGGGGTGCCTCCAGCAAACAACAGGAAGAAAGGCTTTGGATTTTTCTCTACAGAGATGACTACTGAAGAGGTGATTGTGCCTAGGAAAGTCTGACTTCAATAATGCAATTAGTCTGCCGAAACCCCACTGAAATGACCCACAGCCTCTGGCAGGAGGGACACCTCCCCAAGTGGAGATAATACTTCCATCTCTTTTCCCAGTCATCAAAATGAAAAAGAGTTTCACTTTACTAATCCTCAGCAGACAGATCTTTTTTATAAAAAGTAAAAACAATACACAGAACATGTTCAAATTTTAAAGCTCATTAAAATTATGTTTATGTAATAGAATAGGCTATGAAATGGCCTATGACAAAAATGCTCATTTAGCCATAATATACCACGCTTCCATGGAAGAATTCTAATGCTAATTGTTGGACAAGTGAAGATAAACATAATCGATAAAAGTAATAAGGAAGGGGAGGGGCAAGATGGCAGCAGAGTAGGAGCTCTAAGAGTCAGCTCATCCTGCAGGGCAGTTAGTAATAAGCCACAATCTATCTAAACCACCTGTTTGGGGGCTCCAGAGATGAAAAAACACTGTGTACCATCCAGGGAAGAAAGGACAGGGAAGGCAGAGACAGCCTGGCACTGACTACGGCTATTGATTAGCAGATTAGGCCAGCTAGATTCCAATTCTAAGTACAGCTACTGTTTAAACACATGCAAGTCAGAAAGAAACTGGCAGTCTCCATTTTAACTCCACCCCCAGCAAGAGTGGAAGTGGGACTGGTTGAACATGACAGTGGCTTCCTGCAAGGTGAGGATCAGCTTCCTTCTGACCAGGTCAGGTTATGGTCACAGCCTGGGCTCCTGCCCCGCCACAGGCATGGGAGGGAGAAAGTAGGGGGAGCTTCATCAGTCTCTGGGCACCTACAGACAGGTGTGGCCCACACAGCAAAGTTTACTGTCAGCACCTCCAACTCCATCCCCACCGCTGGTAAGGGAGGAAGGTGGTGAGACTCCAGCAGCTTCACCAAGTAGCTCTGTCAATTTCAGCTGCAGGACTTAGATAACTGCCCATCCCCTCGACACCATCCCTGCCCCCAGCAGGGGAGAGAGGTGGGTGGAGCTTCATCAGTTTCTCAGAACAATGTAGGCAGTTTCAGCCCAATGAGCTCAGAAATAAATGAAATTGAGAACAAAAATACAATAAAGAGGATCAACAAACACAGAAGTTGGTTCCTTGAGAAGTTCGACAAAACTGACAAGCTCTTACCTAGACCAACAAAGCAAAACTGAAAGAAGATAGAAATGAATGTAAAATCAGAAATGAAAGGGGGGACATTACTACTGACCCCACAGAAAGAAAAAAGATCATAAGAGGTTACTATGAACAACTGTATGCCAACAAACCAGACAATGTAGACAAGACGGACAAATTTCCAGAAACACACAACTTACACTGATCCTAGAAGAAATTGAAGACCTCAGCAAACCAATCACAATTAAAGAGATTGAAACACTCATCAAAAAAATTCCCAAAAATGAAAAGCCCAGGAACAGATGACCTCACATTTGATTTCTACCAATCATTCAAAGAAGATCAAATACCAATCTTGGTCAAACTCTTCCAAAAACTTCAACAGGAAGGAATGCTACCAAACTTATTCTGTGAAGCCAATATCATCCTAATACCAAAGCCAGATAAAGATACTTCAAAAAAAGAAAATTACAGGCCCATTTCCCTAATGAATCGAGATGCAAAAATCCTCAACAAAATAATCACTAATTGAATCCAACAGGACATTAAAAGAATTATTCATCATGTTCAAGTGGGTTTCATCCCAGGTATGCAAGGGTGGTTCAACACACAAAAAAAACAATCAGTATAATGCATCACATTCATAAATCAAAGAAGAAAAAGCACATGATCATCTAAATTGACACAGAAAAGGCATTTAACAAATTACAGCATCCTTTCTTGAAAAAAAAAAACACTCCAAAAGATAGGGATAGAAGGAAACTTCCTCAACATGAAGAAGGGCATATATGAAAAACCCACAGCTAAGACTGTGCTCAATGGTGAAAGATTGAAAGCTTTCCCACTGACAGTGGAGCAAAATGAGGATGACCACTGTCACCACTGTTGTTCAGTATTGTGCTAGAAGTGCTAGCTAGAGCAATTAGTCAAGAAAAAGAAAGGTCATCCAAATTGGAAAGAATATATAAAATTTTCATTATCCACAGATAATGTGATCCTATACCTGGTAGGTCCTGAAAAATCTACAGCAAAGTTACTAGAAATGATAAATGAGTTTAGCAGCATGGCAGGATATGATTAATGTGCAAAAATCAATAGTGTTTCTATATACTACTAACTGAGTAATCTGAGGAGGAAGTCAGGAAAAAAATTCCATTTACAATAGCAACTAAAAGAAGCAAATATTTAAGGATAAACTTAATGAAGGCTGTACAAGACCTGCATTCAGAAAACTACAAAACATTGCTAAAAGAAATCAAATATGACCTAAATAAATGGAAGGACATTCAGTGATCGTGGATTGGAAGACTAAATATCATTAAAGTGTCAATTCAATGCAATCCCAATAAAAATTCCAAAAGCCTTTTTTGCAGAAATGGAAAAGCCAATTATCAAATTTATTTGGAAGTGTATGAGACCCTGAATAGCCAAAATTGCCTTTAAAAAAAACAAAGAAATTGGAAGATTCTCACTTCCTGACTTTAAATCATACTACTTAGCTCCAGGGATAAGAACAGCATGGTACTGGCATATAGACATGTAGATAAATGGAACCAAGTTCAGATTCAGAAAGAGATGCTCATAACTATGGTCAAGTGATTTTTGACAAAGCTGTCAAGTTCACCCAGCTGGGTCAGGACATATTCAACACATGGTACTGGGAGAACTGGATATCTGTATAAAAAAGAAAGAAAAAAGACTTCTATCTCACACCTTATACAAAAATTAACTCAAAATAGATCAAAGACCTAACTATAAAAGCTAGGTCCATAAAAATCCCAGAAGAAAGTACAGGGAAACATCTTCAAGACCTGGTAGTGGGTGGTGGTCTCTTAATCCTTACACACAAAGCATGAGGATTGAAAGGAAAAATGAGTAACAGGGATTGCCTCAAATTAAACACTTCTGAGCTTCAACTGAATTTGTCAAGAAGGTGAAAAAACAGCCCACTCAATGGGAGAAAATATTTGGAAACCACATATCAGATAAAGGTTTTATTTCCACACTATATATAAAGAGATCAAACAACCTGACAATAATAAGGCAAGCAATCCAATTTAAAAATGGGCAAAAGTTAGACATTTTTCTAAAGATGAAATACAAATGGTCAAAAAGCACATGAAAAGATGTTCAACATCACTAATTATTAGGGAGATGCAAATCAAAACTAAGTGAAAGATCATTTCACACCTTATAGAATGGCCTTTATTAAAAAAAAAAAAAAAAAAAAAAACCGAATAACAGAAAACAAGTGCTGGAGAGGATGTGGAGCGATCAGCGCACTCCTTCACCATAGGTGGCAGTGTAGAACGGCGCAGCCTCTGTGGAAGACAGTTTGGTGGTTCGTCAGGAACCAGCAATTCCTGTACTAGGAATATATTCAGAAGAACTGAAAGCAGGGACATGAGCAGATATTTCTACAGTGATGTCCTTAGTGGCATTATTCACAACTGCCGAAAGGCAGAAGCAACTCAAGTGCCCGTCACCGATGAATGGATAAACAAAATGTGGTCTACACCCACGCTGGGACGCTGCTCGGCTGAAGGGAGAAATGAGATCGAGAAGCATGTGGCAACATGGCTGGACCTTGAGTGAAATAAATAAGCCAGACACAAAAGGACAGATATTGTACGGTCTCATGATATGAACTAAATAAAATGAATAAACTCATGGATGTAGGGCAGCAGGGGATAGAATGCGGGTTGAAAAGGGGAAGCTGACGCTTAACGTATATAGAATTTTTAATACGGGTGACTGTAAATGTATAGCGTGGGAATGAATAGCATTATGGCAGCACATTACAGTGAGCCTAACTAACACTGCTGGTTCATAAATGTGAATGAGGCTGGAAGGCGGAGTCTAGGGACGTCAGTGCCAATAGAGAGAAAGCTGGAGGGTAATCTTGGGATTGTGTAACAGTGGGCTTGGTGGTGGATGAGGTTTGTGGTTAATAGTGCAAATACAAGGATGCTCTTCTGTGAACTAGAACAAGTGTGCGTGGCTATCAGCGCCTTAGCAGGGCCTGCAGGAGGCTGACACGGAGCCCTGCCGCCGGTCTGGAGGGCTTCAGGGGGCACAGGGGGCTTGGGGGGCAGCGAGCTGAGCTGCGCGTCCTCTGCGGGCCCCACACGCGGCCGCGCTGCGAAAAAGCCTCAGTGCTGCCGGCCGTGAGGCTTCTGATGCTCTCTGGTCAGTTATTTCCTGCGAAGAAACGCCGGCACTGACTTCTCCTCCTGAATCATATTTGACCAAATTCTGTGGATCAATGAAGAGAATCAACTAATAAAATTAAAACAAATTTTAAAAGATCAACTTAAAAGAATATCTGTACTGGAGTAAAAAAAAGCTAATTTAGAAAATAAGGAGATAATTGAAAAATAACTTAAAAAGTTGACCTACCATGCTTAGATGAATTAAAAATTATAGTATATCCATGAAACAAAACAAGATATTTTAGAAAAGAAATGGAAAACAAAAGATCTCTCAGATATTTAAATATGACAATAGAAATACATGACTGAAATACATGACTCAATAGAAGGATTACAAAACAAAGTTGAGGAACTCTAAAAGGAAAGACATAAGGACAGATTGGAAAAGAAAAAGAAAATAGAAAACATTGAACAAAGGAAATTATCCAAGAAATGATATGAGAATATCCAATAATTGAAGAATTACACAAGCATTTAAGTTGAACGGGAAAACTGATTTCCCAACACAACAAAAAATGAAAAAATCACCACTTTATTAAGAAAAAAAAATAAGTAGGCTAGACATAAAGGACTTTTATAAGACTATAATGTATGACTATAATGTAGCAATTGGGCAAGAACAAACATGGTATTTGTTTGATTATAAAATGAACTTTAAAAGATTACAGATAAAACATATTATGCAATGAGCCCAAGTAATATCTAAGCAAAATCTACTTATGCAAGATTAAAAACTCTTTTCTATTTTGTTCATTAAGACATCAAACCATTTCAATGCCTTTAAAAATCAAAATATACCCTTAATGGAAGACAAAATGATGTATACTAAAGATGGGCACAAATTCAGTTTACCCTTTTTTTCTTACTAGTGAAATGTAGCACATTTTTCAGAAGGATGTCAGTGAACTGAAAGCAAAGGAAATGGACGTTTTCTGCCTCAGGGGCCAACGGCCTAGGAAGGGGGACGCCCCGCGCCAGCTCCCCTCCATCAGCTGGTTGGCTCGGGAAGGCTCTGGGCCCAGTGGGAAGGCGCCCTCACTGCGAGCAATTTCCCCGTGGGAAGCAGCCACCGGGCTTTGCCCCCTCGCCCTGACCACCTGGACAGCCTCGGTCTCGAGACCCTTCCGCAGCTTCTGGGCACCTGCGCTGAGGGCGCAGCTCGGGAAACGCGCCTCGTCTACGCCGTTCTCCAGAACAGCCTCCGCGCTGGGAGCGGGAACAGCGCCGTCGTGATCCTCGGGGGTCTCGGGTGGCGCCGAATGCTATGCCGTCACAACGAAGGGGCAACAACTCTAGCGAGGGAAGCGAAGAGTTAACGGGAAGGGCGCGTGGAGGCTAAGTCAGGATGTGCCAGCGGCCAGGACCATGGCCCAGGGAGGGGACGTTCTCAGCGTGAGAGCTAAGGTGTAGAGTGGCTCTCTCCTGGCACGGGTGGGGGGCGGCTGGGGAAGGCAGGGTGGAGAAGGAAACGGTGAGAACTAAGCCAAACACCGGGTGCGTTCAGACCGCGGAAGGCCTGTTCCTGCTGGGCTCCCTCCAGCAGCGAATGGCACTTTCGGCTCACACATCCCTTTGAGTTTGAGGTGCTGGGCTGTTTCCATAGCAACGCTGAGATTTGGCCCCTTCACGGGCAATGCCCGCCCACAGGGCTCTCGTCCTCTGCTTTCCACTCGCATGTCTTCTGCCACATGTCCATCACTGCAGTTCCAAATTGTCCACCTGCTTTCAGGAGGTGGCAGTAGTCTTGGTGACCTAAAGGTGGTCTCTGATTCATTAAAGAATGCTGGCTAGTAGCTGTTATCCCGTTACCTTCGTTCTTGAAATCCATCAGGACTTTCAGCCTCAGCACCTGTCATCTCTGTCTGGGCTGGAGCCCTTGGTGTATCACATTGAACGTTCTCTCAGCAAGGCTTACCTCTCTCGTCCTTTCTGCCTTTTCCCTCACTCACTGGGCCAATCCAAGAACGCCCTTCTGCTCCTATGCCGCACCACAGCGGAAATCGCGTGGCCGGTCAGAGCCACTGTGTGCTGGAAACAGATCCTGTGGTTCCCGAAAGCCAGTCGTTACACGGTCAAGGATTTTGTGAGCCAGTTGCTAAACCATCGGTAGCTTGACGTCAGCCACGACAGGAGTGTTTGCTCCAACTAAATCCGGCAGATGCCATGAACCAGGGCTTTTTAATTCATTTAATTTCTGGAGAGCCGATTTACTTGCACATCATGGCACTCTTCTGTTCTCCAAACACACCTGCGCCCTTGCCTACCAGGCAATCATTTTCAGTTTTGTTATCCACCTTTCGCTACATTCTCTACGCCACTGATTTTTCAAAACTTCATTCTCCTCAAACCTCTTAGTCTATTTCCTCTTTTATTCTTCTCAGGTTTCACAAAGAAAATAAATACATCAGACAAAAATTCTCTCCAGAGCCTGCCACTCCTCCACACTTCACTCCCCACATCCCTTCCTCCTCACCCTTGCCTCCGTCATCTTTTGTAACTGCACCCTCTCTGCCCGTTTCTGCCCGAGACACCTCTGTCCAACCATCTCTCTTCCTTCTGACACATGTGCTCGTTTCTTCCCATTAGCTGAAACACTCTCAAATCTTTCTGCCAAATAAGCACATAATAAATCTCCCACTGCCTCCTGTATCCCCTCGGCTATCCGTGATCTTTCATTTTCTTAGGACAGAGTCAAACTTTCTGATGGACACAGTCGCCCATGCCTCCCCAGCCTCTCTGGTTGTCTGTCAGTTGCTTTCGCTGAGGCCTTGGGCAGTTACTCCACTCTCTGTGCCTCGGTTTCCTCATCTGGAGAGTGGGGGTTCAGTAGTGCTGACCTTGTTAAATGAGTTAAGTGCCAGATGCACAGCAGACAGTAAATGTAAGCAAAGAATGTCTTCTGGTACGTCTTCTGCTCCTCAGCTCACTGTTCCCCACTCACCCAGCTCATCGGTGAGCTCCATGCTGCTAAATCTAATTGGCATCTTCCGTCTTTATGGTATAAAATTTTTCGGTATCCTTTGGTGCCCTCTATGCCCTCCTGTGCATCCCATAATGCCCCCTGCCCTGGTCTGCACACTGTGCTCTTCTCGTCACCTGTTTCCTCTTCTTCTAACCGGGCACGTTCGCTCCTCGCGTTCTGCACTGCTGGTGTCGGACGAAGCCATGCTCTCCCCTCGCTCTGACTAACTGCGTCACAAGCAACGACTAGGGCTTGAAAGAACTGTGGCCACTGGATAGCGCTAGGTGAGCGCGAGTGAGATGCAGGTTCAAACAGCCCGGCCAAGCGCTGCGCGAGCCAGTGTGACATCCCAGCTCTCTGGCCTGCTTGTTACTCTGCTGCTCACAAAAGCTTTACGGGCGGCAGAACAGTCACAGGCTGCAGGAAGACCCACTTAAAACCACAGCATCCTCGACTGAGAATCAGGAACCGTCAGCCCTCAGGCACCACCCAGGGGGGATCAGGCTCTGTGGATCTCCGTGGGTGAAATACCTTCAAATGTCCTTACAAAGATGAGAGTGTGTCCCAAATATTTTCTCCAGTCTGCATTTCTTGAATGACCCTAATTTCACCTATTTCTCCATCATGTTAACCTGTAATTTAGCCCATAAAAGCCCATTTCTAAAATGAACTGTGCTAAGTAGCAAGCCTAGGTAGCACTGACAAAAGACGAAGCTGGATGCTTGGAGGAAGTGCTTCTGGAGAGTTCTCTTCTTCATCGCACTCCATTGTTCCTGAGGAAAATCCTACAGAGATACCGTCACACGGTCTCCACGGAGGCTTCCTAAGGCACCACCACAGGGTTTTCTCATGTCCCTTTCTAAAGCGGCCAGTCTGCCCCCTGCCCTCTCCCCGCTGCCTCCTCTCTTGGGGAGCCTTCAGAAGTGTTCCTATAGGTGGCACCTCCTCCACAGTAGTGTCGCCACATTTTACTGAGGTTGTTTCTATAATTATCTCTCTCATGCACAAGACTGCAAGTTCCCTAAGAGCAGGGATTGTGTCATGCTTGCTGTTTGATTCCCTCGGTACTAAGTAGGTGTTAAATGAACGACTTTGGGGCCGAAGGACTGCATGAACCCTAACAGCAGTGCAGATGGAAAGCTGCTGTTCTGTTACACTGAGCACATATTTTTGAGTGGTTGAAAGATATGTTTAGGATCTGGAAGTATGGGGAGAAATAATGCAGAGGCTCGGCTCTAGTAAATTCCCCTTCTAGTGTGTTATACAGACAGACAAGGCTGGCAATTACGGCAGCGCATGGGAGAAGATGTGCTCCCCCATTTCCAGGGCAAAAGCAACTGTTCTTAAAGTTTTGCGTACCCACAGCTAAGCCTACCAGACGTTCCCCTGGCCAGACATTGTTTTAGAAGTGGACACTTTAGGCTACTGAGACACAAGGGAAATTCCACTGGAAAAGAAACTAACTTTCTCTTAAGAGAGAGCTGCCAAAAGAAATGTTGTCTCTTCTTCTAGTCCGTAAGGAACAGAGCAAAGCATGGGACCCCAGCATTTTGCCATCCTGGAGGCAACCAGTGTTAGGGCAAATCTAATACTGTGGAGGCAAAGAAGACACAGAAAGTGCCAGTTTCTTAACACAGTCATGGGCTGCTAAATCAAACCAATCAGTGCCTTATAGGCTTTCCATTATAACTGAACTTTCCCATTTCCCATTAATTATATGTGAAAAACCATTCGTTTTAAATCTGCTAATTGGACTCAGAATCCAGATTCCAGGGCTTGTATTTCATTTCTTGTGCATGCACAGGCTATCTGAGCTGCTGTGCTGATCAGTAGGACCAGCCGCTTACATCTGCTACAATCACTGATTGTAATAAATACACTCAGACGCTGCAGGCTGCTGGGTAGACTTTCCCAAACCCCCAGGGACGGCAGCGAGTAAACACACAGCCGTTTTCAAACTACCAGGCATTCCCATATAAAATATTTAGTCTTGAAGAGGAAAGAATCAAGGGGATAGAAAAATAATAGCACATGAAATGGAAGAGGAGATTGGTAATAGAATAGCCAGGCTCATAGGCAGTTCTATACAATTCATGGAATAGAGAGAAAATTCAAGAATAACTGTAAAATCACTACAAGATGATTAAGGCAAGATTTAAGCATATCTCCTGCTGGACGCACCCTCAAGTGTATGCGGCTTAGCTTAGCTTCTTCCATGACTTGAGGTCAAATGAAATACATTTCCGAGTGCTTCTATAAGTTTGAGCACATATCCTCGTGCTTGTTGGGAAAGTTAGCATAGCAGCAGCATTCAGAAGGAAATCCCAGCCCTACAGCCTGCAAAGAAAGGATGACTAAATTGAATCTCATTATTTCTCTGCTTCCTCTTTCCTACACAATCCAACATATAGAAAATAATGGCATTGATTTAATCGAACAGATAATCAATTTATATTAGTGAATTTCCAGAGCATTTTGCCTGTGATTGCTTTAGAATATTATTATGTGATTATTTAGAATTATTTGGCAATGACTTGATCCTAATAAATGCTTGGTTCTATGGCTTGAGTTCAAATTTTGAAGGAATTGTTCTTGTGCATTTAAATTCCTTTGCCAGCCTCATCTGGCCTGATGCGCCCTCTGAATTTCATCCTCTTATACAGGGTTCCAGTGATAGGATTGAATGAGGTGGGCTACACCTTAACTGAAGCAGCCTCGTCCACAGGTCCTGGGGGGCCATGCGGCACACCCATAGCAATGGCTTAGGTTTAAGAACATGTTTTTCCGGGGTACACGCAGATCCGATCCACACTGTGGGTATCTGGGCCGACAGCCAGTGAGGAATTGCATCCTGCCAGCAAGCACACGAGTGAGCTCTGAAGCCGAGCTGCCCCCGTCAGATCTTCAGATGAGGCCACCGCTGTAGCTGGCGTGTCGGTGTCGGGCTTGAGAGGCCTTGGGGTGCAGGCACTCCGGCTGACCCACAGGGTCTCTGCAGTAAGAAGTGTTTGCTGTTTTACATTTGGAGGTAATTTCCTAGGTAGCTTCTATTAATAGACAGTTTCCACAGGTTGGAGTGTCTGGGATAGAAACCCAATAGACTGCTTTTATTGATCAAGGCTAAGCTGGCGTATGTGGCTAATTGTAAGAGCCAAACCGTCTTTTAAATGAGTCTCGGAAGTGGACAGACTTCAGCCTTGTCTGGGCAGCGCTGGACGGAGAGGCTTCCTCATGTGGGGCCAGAGCATGCCCCTGGGGAAGGGACCTGCCGCTGGGGAGGGGCAGGGGCAGGGGCTGCCGCAGGCGTCTGGGTTCCTCCGTGGCCATGTGCGTTCACCCATCCCTCAGCGGCCAGTCATGCCGGGCAGCCTGAGTTCTCCGCACAGGGACGGAGACTCAGTTCTGATCAAGTCGTGCTCCCTGCCTAGCATCTGCTTCATTGCCAACTACTTATGAGAGTCCTGTCGTATGGCACCATACTCATCACGTGGCTGTGCTCTCATTTACGGCACTGATCCCCTGCTATTGGAAATTCAGATCATTTCAGAATTTTCGTTTTATAAACATTGCTGCCATGAAAGTCTTCCTCTTTATTTCCTTAGCATAACTCTCTGAAAAGAGAGTCAATAACTCGAAAGTCTTGAACATTTCTACGTTCTTTCTGTATATTGCTAAATTGCTTTCAAAAGGTTTGATTGATTTCCACGCCCATCATCATTGTTTAAGAATGTGCTTCTGATGTTTACTGCCTTGTGTTTTGGCTTTTACTTGATATCTTCGCTGATTTGGTAAGTGAGCTCGCATTGTATCATTATTTTAACTTGTGATGCCTTGATTACCAGAAAGGTTGAAAACTTTTCCACGCTAATTAACCATTTGTGTTTCCTTTGCTCCAAATTGTCTGTTCATGGCCAGTGGCCATGAGCCTGTTGGCAACACGCACCTCAGTCCACGGCAAATGCTCCCTGCCTTCTCCTCTGGAGCACGAGATCCACAGGAAGGAGGCCTGTGGAAAATGACACTGCCTGTTTGGGTTAGTACTCCATATAATTCCCCTTTTCTGAAGGTAGTCTTTCTGGAGTGGCTCCTGTTATCTGGGACATAAGAGCCCCTGAACGTCACAGTGTGCTTAGGCGCGGTTCTAAGGACTTTGTTACTTACACTGAATCCTCACTTCAGTGCCACAAGGCAGCTGCCACATTATCACCATTTACGGAAGAGGAAGCTGGGAAGAGACTTTGGGTAACTTGCCAAGGGGAAAGCCGACAGGAGGCAGCAGAGCTGGGTGTGAACTCAAGCCCTCCCGGGGCCGTGAGCTTATCCCCTTACCCACCAGAACCATGCAGCCACAACCCTAGAGGATCGGGGACTTAATTTTTCCTAAACTTTGTTAACAAATAATATGTCAAAAACATAAAACATAGGAACTACCCTTCACTTGATAAGTTTTAGTAATAAAGATTGTTTTCAAAATAAATCAGTTCTATTTTTTCTGATTTAAATGATGTGTATATTTTGATGGTAAAAAAATTCGGAGTGCAAAAAACTGAAAATAAAGATTATATAATCTGATCTTCCAGAAATAGAAAAAGGATAGTGTAAAAAAGTGAGAATGGTCTCTTTTCATATCATTATGACTAAATCTGAAACAGTGAGGGGGGTGATTGAAATCGTAAAATCCTTCCTTTAAAAAAACTTTCATTCCACACTTTTACTATATATATTACATCGTAACACTCAGCTGTTAAAAAAAGAAATACATATATATCAGAAATTTAATTATAAAGTACAACCATTTTAATTCAATTATAGAAATTAAATTCAATTATAGAAAGGAGGTTTAACTTAAAGAAAAGAAAACAAAACAAAACATTTAAAAATAGTCCAGATAATCTAAGATATTTGATTTGCTTCCTCTATTCCATTTCCCTTTATATTTAGAACACTAATTCATTCCACTTATATCAACAAGAAAGTGCTTTCCACATATTTAAGTTAATCAAATGATGTAGTAAATCGTGGGTGAGTACAATTTAGGTGTTCAGGCCTCCCCAAGAGAATGCCATGAAAACAGATGCTTTCCATTTACCATAAAGCTGTTAATATTATGGCAAATATTTGAGATAAATTAGAATTGGTTTTTGGTTAGTAGGGCCATTCAAAAATAACGTAATCCACCTAAAGTGCCATATTTATTTAATTTTTTAAAATTTGCACAAAAGCAATTTTTAAAAACCTAAAATTATCTTTGTTTGAAAACCTTCTTAAACAAAACATTGATTATCCTTCTATAGTCATTAACTATCTTAGACCTTAATTTTCGGGGTTACAACATGAGACTTGATTCCAAATATATAGTTTCTTGTCTTAAATTAATACCTATTTCAGCTTTTTCAAAACAGTGCCAAGATTATACTTTACAATATACAAATATATATTCAAGAGAAGGCAAGATTGCACTTCACAATGTATGAATGTAATATGTTCAAGGCAAGGCAAACACCATAACTGTATCTTCATACGTGACAATGTGCAGGGTCCAGAGTAGACAGACATTCAACTGATAAATGTCCAATGCTTTTTATTTAAAGGTAAATAAATTAGAAAAGGGGCCCATTTTGTCGTGTGCCAGGGAGTCACCAAACCTCCCTTCCACAAAGTGAAATGCACAGACTTAAGAAAGACAAAAAAAATATAATCAATTATTGGATCAATCAAAGCGACTTCTGTTTTTGACCTCTTTTGAGTTAATATCAGATATTTAATTGAATTTAAACTGTAGCTCTTTTTTCAAAAATTTGTTTTCTGTTTTTATTTTCTCCACTCCCCACCAATGCAATAAGCTGAGCTGTAGCAGAGTCACATGATGTAAGGAAAAGAACAGGGCCTTAGAAAAGGGTAGACTCAAATTACATGCTAACGTCACCTTTTACTAACTTTGAACAAGTTTGATGAGCCTTAATTAGACATTTGCAAAATAAGAGTCCCTAATGCCGTGGCCTCATATTGCCTAAGTCCTGACATCACCTATGCTAGTGACATTTAACAACTCCACAGCACTTGCCAGTTCTTAGGTGTTCAACATTACTTTTATTAAAAATAAAAATTTATTTTCATTAAAAATTATTGGGAGTGGATGTGGTTCAAGCAGTTGAGTACCTGCTTCCCACATGGGAGGTCCTGGGTTCAGTCCCCAGTGCCTCCTAAAAACAAAAACAAAAAAATCAACTCAGGGAAGCCGATGTGGCTCAGTGGTTGAGAGCCAGCTTCCTACTTACAAGGACTCTGGGTTCAATTCCCAGCCAGGCACCTCAAAAAATATATATGCTATTTTTATTTTTATTTTATTTTATTACACTTTATTTTATTTTATTAGTAGCCACAATTCTAAAAATATCAATTGGAAAAACTTAAAAGATAATCATCTTGAAAAAGGTTGAAGAAAGTCAAACTTTTCCAAATAGTTGATTTAATGCTGAGACCCTATGTGACGTGAAATAGTCCCGTTCTCCAGTTCTTGGTTTGCTCAGGCCCAGGCAGGGAATCCAAGTGAGTCCCCAGCTACCTGCCGACACGGTCCTTTGCTGTATTTCCAGTGACTCAGCGCCCGGGGCTAGTCCGCGCCTTCGAGCTTGGCGTGGGAGGCCACCCCCGCTCTGGCGTGCTCGCCCGGGGTCCTACCCCAGCCTGGGGGCTCCTGGGAGGTGCCTGGGGGGGGCGCTGGCCGTGGTGCCAGGAAGCCTATGCCAAGCTGTAAAGACGATAGGGCTGCCGCGGGCACCCACCCTCTGCGCTTTGACTTCCCCAGGCCCTGCCGCCCACCCTCCCCGGCGGTGGCTGGTGGTGTTGAAAGCAGCTAGTGCGGCCTTAGAACATCCACCTCCTTGCGCTGGACGTACCCAATGACACAGACCAGGACACTTGGCTGGACAAAAAGATAAACCCTGGTCAAGAGACAAATTAAATCACTTTTTTTTCCCTAAAAAAATAATATAACCAGAAAATATCTCAAACTGGAAGCAAAACTACCTATGTTCTAAAGCTGTTAGAATCAGTTACCAAAGTATTCTTTGAGATACATCCAAACTGAACCTACGCTGCATTTGCTCTGAATCCCTGAGCTCCGAGGGAAAGCGTTCCGGGGCCACTTTGTGGAGAAGCCAAGCCTGCAAGCTTGGCCAGGGCGCACGTGTTCTCCCCCCAGCTGACCTGAGGCTTGACTGGGGGTGGGAGGGTCCTGCTCCCCCTACAAGGAAGTCTGCGTGCCCTGCCCGACCCCTTCCCGCCCAAAGACTGAAAACCCGCAGGCCTGGCGCCCTCCATCAAGTCTTCCACGGTTTTTCCGACTGGAATCTCCCCCCTGCCCGGGAACTGACAGAACATATTTCCAATATCTCATCTAACTCACTTTCTATTTTATAGTGTATGCAAACAACACTGAAAAGAGACTCTACCAGTTCCTGGATCCTGCTCTGTTCAGGTTCCGCTGAGTATTTCAGAATCCCCAGCCACAGTGCGTGGACGCGCAGGCCGGGAACGGGGCTCCCGCTCTTCCCCTCCGCCTCCCTTCACAGCCACCACCTCCATCCGTAACCCAAGCACCACGTTCGCACGCAGTTGTGTTTGGAGGCAGGAGGCAGACAGTAGCATGGCTGACAGTGTCTCCTCGCCCACTTCCCTGTCTTTAGGGAGGCAAGAGTCCCCCGAGTGCCCTGAAGGGCTGCCCCTACCTCACTGCCCAGGGAGCATGAGGCTGACCCCCGGGACATATCTGCAGAACACGCTGTGCCCACTTTCCTCGAGATCAAAGTACCTGCCCACAAACCAGGAGGTAGCCAATGATTCTGACCCTTCTGACAGAGGAGAAAATTGAGGTTAAACACATTAAGTAATTTACCCTAGACCTGACAACTAGGTAGGAGTGAAACAAGATTAAAATTCAAGTTTCTCTCACTCTATACAGCTTTCATTTAAATATTAAGTCCATACATTATTTCCTCTATTGAACATTAAGTAATTTAGCTGCAGTGGGATGTTTGCTTCACCTTCATTGTGCATATATTAACTGTATAAAGACACGATTCCCTGAAATCTATCCAGCAAGATATTAATTTCCATAAAAATACTGAAAGACCTAAGTAGAATTCACAGGAGAAAGAGGAAAAGAGCATCAGAAAATAGTAGACTTACATAGTGAGCGTATACAGAGCAGCGGGACTTATTATATTTTAAAATACAAGGCTAGCTACTAGTTATATGGCAAGAAAATTATTACTATTAATAATGAATGACACTGAAACACAGCAGTTACTGCAATTCCCACAAATATTCTTTTCTGTTAGCCTAATGATGTAGCAAATAAGATATCACTGTTCTAGCTTTGCTATTGACTCCTTCCCTTCACTGATAATGTGTCTAACATGTTCTATGATCACCGTTATAACTAAAGAGGCCAACAAATACCTAAAGCAGCGGGTGACTCTGAGACTGCCATGGGATGTCTCTGAGGTAGACTTGTTTATGCTAATTTCAACAGGAGCTCACTCTCTTTGAGCTCACTGCAATCAGTCTAAAGACAGGAGAGCGTCCCCAAAGGAAGCTAGTATTATTGTGTTTTCCAGAAAAGCCACAAATGTGATCATCTCCTCGTGGAAAATCGACTCGCCTTTGTATAGTTTTCAATTCTCACAGTAATGTTTGGGTTTGCAATTTTTCTCATTGCTTGGGGAGGGCAAGTAATTGTGTCAGCACTGCTTCTAATAATTACGAGCATTTATCCAACGACTATTTGAGCACTGATTTCTCTTTCTAAGATCCAGTCTCTGTTCAACAAGCACTTACGATTTAGACATTGATCACTAGAATTAATTGAACATCAAGAAAAATCCATGTGTATTTATGAAGAATCATCATCTTTTTTGACTTACCTCAAGTCCCTTGTTCAAAGTTAGGATTTATGTAGAATCTCATTTAGAAATATATCATTAATCATTGTTTTCTGCCTCTAAACTGAGCACACTACTTCTGACTGCACTATCTTACACCCACACATCACAGTTGCTTTGGTTCCCCCATCTTTTTAAAATCCTCATCTTAGCTTTAACTAAAATGCATTAAGAAGGAAGAAAGAAACGAATGGTCTTGGAAGGTAGCACTTAAATGGAAGCAACTTCTCTAAATGTTGCTGTTTAATAAATACAATGTATTGTGCAGCTGGGCAAGGCACCAGAGTGCATGGGAGAGGGAGTAAGTGCTGTTTATCATGACCTTGGATGGTTTGAAAAGGGCAGTTTCCGTGAGCTCTTCCAGAAGGAACTTCTCACACGGTGAGCTAAAGCATCTCCAGAATGGCTCGTTTTTAGAATCATTTGTACTTTCATTAGATTTTTAAACGCATGTGATGCCTTCGTCTTCTACCGCTGCTGCAACAAGTTACAGCTGACAGTGGTTTAAACAGTACAGATGTGTTTGTTGCTTTCCAGTTGGAGAGGTCAGAAGCCTGGAACGGGGCTCCTGGGCTAAAACCATGGCGTCAGCAGGGCTGCAGCCCTCCGGGAGGCTCTGGGAGAACCCACTCCCGCCTCTCCCAGCTTCTGGAGACCGCCTTGTTTCTTAGCTCACCTGCCCTGCCTGCTCCAGAGCTAGCCAGGCGTTGACTCCTTCTCACATCGCATCAGTCGGACGCCAACTCCTCTGCCTCCCTCTCCACAGTGAGGGCCATTGTGATTCCGCCCAGCCCACCTGGATAATCCAGTGCAATCTCCCTATCTTAAAATCAGCATATTAGCCAGCTTAAATCTTCTGCTACCTCAACATGCTCCAGGGCTGAGCACCTGGACGAAGTTTAGGCGCCGTTGTTCTGTCAGCTGCCACGTACAGAGTCAGCAGTCAGTCCGCATCTGCACACATGGAGGTGAGCTGGAAACATGCATGACCTAGGGTATGCAAACGGACCTCCCTGCGGCGCTTTAATAAAACCAGTCGTCTGTTTTACGGTCATCTGTCTCGCTGTCCCGGTTCTTGCCTTGCTCCAACCTACCGTTCTAGGGATGGGCTGACCAGCAACCTCTCCTCCAGAATGCAAAGGCACCCCAGCATGAGCACTGTCACACTTGTGCACATACAGACTCACTCAGGGCACACACCCACACACATGAATCAGGCGACTGACCAGCCCTGAGCGAGGGAAAGCTTTTCAGTGATTTCCAGGGACTTAGCTTTCAGCTGCACCTGCTAAACCCTGGGTGGAAGCCTTCTAATCTCGCTGATGCCCGGTTCTGATGGCAAGGCTGTGGCTACACCTCTTTTCAGAGTGAGCCGCCTAACCCCCTCCAGCACAGGCAAGCGCACGCATCCCTGTTCACTTCGGATTCTGAGGGCTCGGGTCCAGTACCTTGGTCACCTCTGGGTGGGGGGCTGTGGTGGCTCTTATGGGCTCTCATCTCAGCTCTTACTTCTGGAAACTCGCTGCCGATGCTCGGTTTGAATGACAAAGTATCTCCAACAGACCATCTGCCACTTTCCCCAGTCCTCCTTCTTGGGGGCCTTGGAGATGGCAGACTGGTGGAAAGGGGAGCTTAGGGAATAGCTTGGATGTGAATTATCCGGGTAAGCCCACAGGTTTTTATTTAGAGTGTTTGGAGTGTGTTGAGAAAGAGGCCAATGCCTTCAGAAACTACCTCCCTTTCCTAATACCATGGTGAGTCCCAGGTGCCCATGTTGGGATTAAAATTCCTGGTGGGACCTTATCTTAGTAACTCCCAGACTAAAGGGCATTCTACTGAAATGGTAATGATGACTACAAATCCAAAAATAATAATAGAATAAGTAGCATTATAGCAGCTCTACATATGGTAAGAAGCTATCCTAACACTGACCTACGATACTTCCTTAATACTTTCAAATGAACCATTGTTATCTTCATATCGCAGATAATAAGCTAAGATGCTGAGAGCTTAAGCAATTTGCTTAAATTGTGCAACAGATTTGCCCAGCTGGAAAATGACGGAGTTAGGGTTTGAGGCCTGATAGCAAATTCTAGAACCCACACTCTGAGCCACCATGCAATACTGTCTTCAGCACCTTTGGAAATAACCAGTCAGACTCCTGTGCGTCGCTAGATAGGACAATATCTGGATTATTCAAAGAAGTACAGGGAAGGTCCTTAAAAGACTGATCCCAAGTGCGGCCTGAGCGCTGGCTCGCTGGGGTGCCAGGTCGGGCCTTTTGCCACATCGGGTCTTCTCGTCTGTGCCATACTGAGGGGCGGGTGGACCTCTTGGCCTTTAAGCTCCCTCGAGTACCAATGCTTTATAATGAAATAAAGCCTTTCAATAAGCAAATACTCACTGTCTAGTTTCTCCTTTGGAAATCTAGAGCTCATATTTTTGGAGCACAAGCCTTTAAAGTAGACTCTCAGATCCCCCAGGCGGGGTGCATTAAGCTCTCGTCTTAATATTGGGCTGTACGTGTGCTTCTTTAGCTCCACAGCTCCCTGGTGGGACTGCGCAGCCAGGGACTCCCTGACTGATGCGTGTGTGGACCACGAGCCTGGTTTCCTTGGTGCATGGACATCTGTTGGGATCTTATAACAATAGCTCATATTTTGATGTAATAGTCGAGGGTCGTCACTGCACTGGTTTTGCTATGTGACATCTTGAATACGTAAATGAATTTCTTAGCAGGGCTGCCAAGAAGAGAATCATATTAATTACACAATTAGCTTTTCTACTGGTGGTAGAAAAAGAGTCAGTGCACTAGGATTCCTTCTGTCTTAAACCACACTTACCTTGAAACGGCTGGAAAATGTCGGTGAACCTCTTCTGCAACTAACGTCACTAAAAAAGGAATTCTTCTGAAAATGTAAGTAACCACAGCAAACATTTCCCAACATACACTCTCTGCCAGGTTTTGCTCTAGGAACGAGGGACACATGAGAGTGCCGGATGCCCGTCTGAAGGGCTTCATTTTTCCGAGCTACCCCGGGCAAAGAGCTTGGTTGGAAGGACAGGGAAGAGGAAAGAACAGGCTGGCTCCCTCAGTCTCGACTCCCCCATGCCTGCCTCTCCTTCAACGTCCATTATACCTCATAATTTACAGTTGTTTTTTTTATTTATCAAGCTCCAGGAAGGCAGGCTCTGTCTGTTAGGGTCACTGCTGCATTGTTACTGCCTAGAGCTGTGCCTGGCACATAGTAGGTGCTCAAGAACTTTTTGTTGAATGAATGGATAAATGCTTGCTCGTCCACTGCTAGCTGCTCGGCCCCTTGGCTCCTGTTTCTGGTCTTAGGCATTAGTACACGTTCCTTTACCCCTCGTGTCCTTTATTCCTTCATCTGTAAAATGCTGGTAATAAAAGCTTTGTATTCATTGTCTATTGCTGGGTAACTAATGGCCCCCAAGTTTAGAGGCAGAGTTATTTCGTACATTTCTAAGAACTGGGAACCTGGGGGCAGCTGAGCTCCGTGGCTCTGGCTCTGGGTCTCTCACTGGGTTGCAGTGAAGATACTGGCCCGAGCTGCACTCATTGAAGGGCTTACCTGGGGCAGGTGGGTTTGCTTCCAAGGAAGCTCATCGCGTGCTTGGACGTCCGCGGGTCGTTGGCAGGGGCTGCACCCCCGACCCGGGCTCCTCGGCAGGAGCTGCCGGAGTGCGCTGCTGCTAGGACGGCGGGTTTCTGTCAGAGAGAGGTCCTAGAGAGAGCAAGGTGAGGCCATCGTGCGTCACCGCCCTCTCGGCAGTCGCACGCTGACGTTTCTCTGAGCCTTCTCAGTGTGAGAGGAACTTAGCAAGGACACAAGTGCCAGGCGAGGGGTTGTTGGCGTCACCTTGCCGTCTGGCTACCAAAGGACACTTTGTGGGATTGCTCTTGGTATTTACACAAACAGTTTGTGTACAGTGCTTGCCGTGGCACCTGGCACGTAGCAAGCAATTAGGAAAAAGCTCCACCTCGCTCCTCAGACTCTGCTGAGCTATTTTTCACGTGGTAGAAAGTCACCTCTCAGTGCTAGCTGTGGAGTCCCCATTTTCCTCTATTGACAGCTTTCTCACTCACTCATTTACTCATTCAACAAGTCTGCTATCCTCAGGTGCTGTGGAAGTATGACTACACACTCATCCACGTAAAATCGTGGCTCACAACACTTGGTGAAATAATGACCCCAAATTGCTGCCCCCACCCCGCCGTATCAGCGTGCCCTATTTCTTGGCACATGTGCAATGACATTATTTCCCAGCTTTCCAGAATGTACGTGGGGTCTGCCAAGGACAAATAGATTAGCCACCTTCCAACCAACTCTGACATCTTTGACCCCTTCAATACACAGGAAGAGAACTCCATCATGCCTTCAGCCTGGGTGTGGCAAAAGCAGAGTTTAGAGGACAAGCAGGGGGCGTGCCTGCCCTGTAACTGTTGGGGTGACAGCGACAGAGCTGTGCAGAAGTAAAAGGCGAAGGAAGAGGATGAGAAGAGAGGACTGAAGTCCAAGGTGGGGACTTAGGAAATCCTTCTAAGGGCAAACACGAGGTCAATTAGGAAGGTGAGAAGAAACTCTTCACTTTTTCCAATTTTAAGCTATTTCTGAGGCCGTTTCCTTTAAGCATTACTTTACACACTTGGAGGAACGAATCATAAGCTCCTCTGAAGCTGGCGCCTGTTCATTTCTCTGCTGCCGGCCGGGGATGCCACAGGAGCAAGGTCTCAGCCCAAGGACTTAGCAGGAGATTAAACTTTAGCCGGAACATCGGGGAAGCTGATACGCTGAGTCAATATCAAGCACCAGGCTTAATTTGGTGTTTTCCACACACGACCAAAATTGTGGGATTTTTCCTGACTGTAGAGCTATTTCTTCCCCTACTTTCTTTTATGGGTCCCCTGTAGAGTGTGTGTTATTCTTGGATATTTGAAATTGATCGTGCAGGTTCTATTTCAGGGGTGATAAACCTCGTGCAAAGGCTGGTGCTCATGAAGTTGGCTATTGACCTTCCTTCCAATACAGATGATTTCTTTTGCCTCAAGACACAGATTCCCAATGTGATCTACTGATAACTTTAGTTTAAATAGCACCAATAGATGAAGAATGCAGACGTGAAAGAGAAATTGTGTGATTTCTCGCAGGGACTTCTAAAAAGAGAGATGCTTCATTATGTCCAGATTATTCATACAAATACTGCTAGTAAGGAATTAATAGATAAAGAAACACCTTTTGTCATCTGTTTTGGAGAGAGTAACATAACGAATATCACATTTCTCAATTCCTATAAAGGAGAAGATCAACATGCTACAACAATAAAAGCAATTTAAAAATCAATACGATTCTTGCCATGGTGTGGCTAAAAGAGCATAAGCTGTGGAGTTAGATAAAACCAATACACATGGGCAAGTAAATTAACTTGGGCCTTAGTTTCTCTATATGCAAAGAAAAATAAGAATTCCTGCCATTTAGTGTTGTGTAAGTTAACTTAATTAACATACGAAGCACCTAGAACAGTGCTAGGCAGGTGGTGAATATAATGCAAATTCTCCTCTCTTATATTTTTTAGGCTTGAAACTTTCAAAATTCTCTCCCAGTTAAGAATAGAGACTTGTTGATTTTATATGAGATGGACCTGATTCTCACTCTTGATTCTGCCACCTTGCACACCTTACCTCTCCAGGACTCGATTTGCCCGTTTGAAACACCAGGGAGTGGCAGCACCCATTCCCCGCGCTGTGTGGACCAGCCTAGATTTATGCAGGGCAAAGAGCAGGGAGGGGAGCGTTACGTGTTCAAAAGCTTTCAGCCTTTTATTTTTCTCATTATTGTTGGTACTAGTCAGTTCTTGCAGGGAGAACACGCAGCAGCATTCTTGCCTTGTCATCAGGTCCATTTAACATCTTTATTGCAGACTTGTGTTCCAAGCCCTTGTGGAAACTCGAGTGAGATCTGTGGTTTCTCAGAGCTCCCTCTCTAGTGGGGGCAGACACATGCAGCCTCCTCTTAAGGACAGTGGTGCGGAGGTAGTTCCTGAGCAGGCACTGACTTTAGGAGTGCTGGAAGCAGGACCAGTGAGACAACTGCTGGCGCAGTGCACAATGAGAACGTGAAGCCCGTTGTCCAGATCTCAAAATGGTGACGGTGGAGCCTTCAACCAAGCATGGGCCCCTCTGGCAGGGGCTCCGTGTGGCTGCGCTGCCCACGCTGCCAGGGAGCTGAGCCAAGTGGATGCGGTTAGCAAGTTCATTAAAAAATAATAGACGTGTTATTATTGGAAGATATAGTAGCTGATCTAGACTGAAGGATGGAGAAAACTTTGCAAAAACGTGTGGAACATCCCAGGGAAAAGAGAAAATTTGTGTGAAGCCCTCATAGAATTAAAAAGAAAAAAAAAAACTATTAGACTTATTGGAGAAAGTGATTTGACAGTTAGGGTGGGAAGGGAGGTAGGGAGATGAAAGCGTTGAGCTTAAATTACCTATAAAAAGAAGGGATCCAAAAATTGTGAACATGAAAGAAAGAAAGAAAAAGAGAAAGTAAGAAAGAAAGAAAGAGAGAGAGAAAGAATAAGAAAGAAAGAAAGAAAGAAAGAAAGAAAGAAAGAAAGAAAGAAAGAAAGAAAGAAAGAAAGAAAGAAAGA
>JAKSZT010053830.1:28768150-28890313 GCA_026826555.1 Tolypeutes matacus
GGAAGGAAGGAAGGAGGGACGGAGGGAGGGAGGGAGGGAGGGAGGGAAGGAAAGAGAGAGGGAGGAAGAAAAAGCAAGAAAGCCAGGAAGAACGGGAGGGGACGGGAGGGGAGGGAAGCCATCCTAGAACCAAGCAAAGTCTTTAGTGTTCAATGTACTGCACTTAGGGGAGGTTTCAGGTTGGGGAAATTTGGGAGGTGGAAGGAAACAAGGGGAGAAGAAGAGACCACCTGAGGATCTTTGACTGTGCTTTTTCAATCAGAGACTAGCTTCGTATTTGAAAGCTCATATATGTTAGCATGTGATTCCACAAAGTCTTTGTAGCGCTCTCTATAAATCTGTCTTGCCAAACCCAAAAAATGTTGATGTATAGAGAGAAGTAACGTCCAAAGAGGAGGATGCTGTCAAAAAATGATTTTCCTTATTCCCTGCTCACTTTTGGCGAGGCCCACATGACAGCAAATGCACGAGCATCGGGACTCTGGAGATGGAACATTTCCCATCTTAGCTCAAATGCACAGCCTTACAGGCTCATCTGAAAGTGAGCGCTGGCGAAAGCTCTGCGATGCTGCTTTGGTAGGCATGTTAGCTTGGTTCTTTATTTTTAAAAACCCAAACCACTCAACTTCTTTATGATCATGATTCAGCAAAGTTCTTTGAAGAGTAAGCCTTGCCCTACACCCAGGGCTGGCACAAAGTACAACGTCAAGACTATTCCCTAAGATAACTAAGAGTCTGCCTACAGCGCAGGATTGAAGCTGGAGACCACGCTCTTGGCATCTCCGTGAGGCATGTCACGAGGACAGCCTGGAGATTTGGGTTGGTGCCTCCAGGGGACCCGTAGCAGAGCAGAGCAGAGAGGGACTTTCGAAGTTGGCTTCTTGTGCCTGCCATGGGAAGAGCCCAATGCCCCTCCACGTGAAGGCAAGGGACCCCTTCAGGAATTTTAACCGATGAATGTGTCTTCCCAAATGCCCAATTTACTATTGAAAAAGGATCTGGTTTGTGGAAGTAATTTTGTTCAGTAAATAGAGGGTGATGCTAAAGAGGATGTAATTTGGGCTTAGACTCACGACCCAACCTAGCAATTTCTTGGTAATTTATAATTTTTGCTTCCATTCTGCAACTGATAGAGTGCAAAGGAAAGAAAACAAAGACCATTTCTCCCCTCCCACATCCTAATTACTTCACCTATGTTTGGGTAAGTTTTTGAATTTTCTTTGTGTTAGGAAAGTTAATATTATCCTAAATCACTCTTCTGTTTCGATGAGTAGCCACCAAACTGTCACAAAGAATTTCCACATTTTTCATACCATTTGTACATATATCACAAGTATGTATATGTATATATGAATGTGCATTAATTATGAATTTACTTAGCAGTCATATTGACTGTTGGAATATAATATTTAAAGTTTAAAAACTTTATATGTAGACAATATTACATTAAAGATGAAAAAGATACATTCCCTCAAATATTGTTTCATTTTTGCTGAAGAGAATATGGAAAAAGTCATGTGAAACTTTAATAGATTAAGTACAATAGTGTTTTATTTATGAACAAAAAAGGACATCATAATAGCAAAAGTTGTGCCATTATCGTCCATATGCTTATCTAATATATTGAAAACTCTTTATCATGGTATGAAATAGCCGTACAGTTGTAAAGTAATGAATCTTTAGAAAGTGCTACATTGCAGAATAATAACCAAAGATGTCAAATATTATTTAAAGTTTAGAATTGAATGAAATTTGTACATTTTCAAAGCCACCACACAATCATAAAGTGTGATTAACAGCCTGAAAACAGGCACTTCAAAAATTAAAGGCAAAACCAAGGCAGGTATGTTCTTTTCGAAAAGAAATGATTAAATAGAAAGCTGAAGAGTTTCATGTGCTTGTATTGTGGAGTCTCACTGACGTCCCATTTTGTGTACAGTTTAGATGGCTTGTGCAGGTTAATGAGCTTCTTCCTCCAGCTGCCCCAACTCACACCCACACACCCACACACATGCACTCACACACGTGCACACACACACGCATGCACACTTGCCCATGTGCACACAAACACATGTGCACATACACGCACACACACGCACCGCACACATGCTCACCGCATGTGCAAACATGTGTGCACATGTGCGCACACACATGCACACGCATGCGCACATGTACAGACACGCATGCTCACACTTTCCCAGAGCATGAGGCTCTGAGGACTTTTTCAGTTGACGTGGACAGGCTGAAACATCCAGAATCCTAATCTCTCTCCATTCACTTATAAACCTTTGTATTTTGTGAAGTTAGCAGTTTTGTTGATCAAGTCGTCAGTGTAATGAAACAGTTGCTTTATTGGGCAATTTGGGTAATGTAACTGTCATTAACTACACCAGGGAAGGAGAACATATTTTATAGAATCCCATTACTGTATGTATTTTTGAAAAAAAACAACAGTTTTTCAAGTTAAAGTTTTTTCATAGTAAATGTAGTATCAAATGCAATCATAAAAATAGTAATGTGGTGGTATAGTATCATGGCATTGGAAGGGTACACAAAATTTCATAAAAGTTAGGCTGTTTTTTTCAAGAAGTACTCTGTTTAACCAAGATAGTTTCGACAAACCTTTAATGAAGGAAGCTTAGCATTTCTCCGGATAATTATCCCTAAAGAATAACAATAGCTCTATTTAAGAGCTTTTGTTATATGTGATAAAAAATAGTTACTGCAATTTTTTACCAGTTCTGGAGAACCCAGAAGAGAAATAATTGATTTCCATTCTTTAAATGCCTCAAAAAGGCTATAAAGCAAGTGCTCCTGTCTTATGACAAGTGTAAAGATGGTCTGAGACCTTGGACTTGCCTCTAAGTAGGGGCTCAAATCACGTGGGTCATGTTTCTTAGTCAGTCGTAGTGGGGAAGGGAGAAGAATCCCATATAAATTACTCATCAGCCTCAAGTCAGTCACATGTAACATGATAATGTTGACAGATGAAAAATTGGATGGATTTTGCATCTATTAGTCATTTTGATTATATAACTACCACAAGGTATATAGAACGATAACCAAGTATCCTTTTAATAGTAGCACCATTTATGGGTGGGAAGATTTAAATCTTCAAGAGTGGCTCTGGGACAATAAGATGGCATTCTGCCCAGAGTTTTGGTGATACCTAAGGGATACAGATGAAAGGCAAGTCAAAATGAAATTTAATTATTAATTGGGTTAGGTCCCCAAACCCAGTTATTTAGTAAACTGAACTGTAGCAGGTGACAGACTAGAACCAAGTAGAATCTATTTCTTCCCCCAAGATTGAATCTTATCAGCAGATGATCACAAAGAACTAAAGCAAACAGGGTTGGTTCATATGTAAAGAAGACAGGAGAGCAAAGTCTTGTCCCGCCAGCGCCTTGGAGTAGGAGGTCATGGAGAAGCACTATGTACCAGGAGTTGTGGACCAGTCAGGCTGGTATTCCGTCCTCTTGGAGAAGAACAAAGAAGGAAGTGTTAACTGGTCCTTTGGAGGCTGTGAAGTAGAGAATTCAGGACTCTGCATAGGCAGTCTGAGATGCCAGCTCTCGCCCAGGAGATGAGACCTTGGACCTGCCCACGTCTACATGCCTAAAGCAGAGTCAGGCAGCTCTAGGCAAGGAGTCCCAGTCATCTGGGAATCTCCCAGTGAGGAAATTCCAGGGCCACAAGCTAGAGTTGGCCTCCTTTGGTCTGTGAGCGGTAGTCCTATCACAGAAACCAGCTCCAGCATCCCTGCTTGCTCTTGTCTCCTGGACCATGAGTCCCTTGAAATGAAGGGCCATGTGTCTGGTAATGAATGTGGGATGAGTAAATGGAGCAGTCGGGGTGGGCATACAATTAATTTTCGAGCTAAGGGTCACAGAGGGAAAAACAATTGAAGAGAGTGACACAACCAAATACATTAAACATGGCAATTATTCATTCTGAAGTATGAATTAAAAGATAATGACACAAACTCTTTGCATATTTTATTAATTTACATATCAGGGCTGTTATTCAACTCAGTATCATGAAGTAATATAGGAGATGCAAAAGAGGAGCATTCATCAAGTAGAATTCCAAGGGGATCTGAATAGTAGAAATAATTTTTTTCAAGTTCCCGAGCCAGAAAATATATTTAAACAATCACAGGTAAAATGTTAAGGTTCCTCTCGTTAACATGAGTGCTACAAGGATTCATCTGGTCACTCAACAAAACGTAACGAGTACTTGCCAGGGCCAGGCACTGCATGAGACATCAGGCATTCAGAAGTGAGCAAAGCAAGGCTCGGGACCTCACGGAGACCCCATCTAGGCAGCTTTACAAATGTGGAAAGAAGAGCATGCAACTACATGGGGATGTGGGAAAGGACGTGTTGGTTTTTCATGTGAGTCTTTATAAGACCTGAAGGAAGCCAGCATATTTCTCCACGTGAACTTAGTATGAAGGGGGTGGGTGGATGAATGGGTAGCAGCAAGCTGGGGAGAAGGCGGGGAGGTAGCTGGCAGTGGTAGTTAAGGGCAAAGAAAATAAGGAACACAACCTAATAGAAGTATGCCAGTGTGTGGCATCTTATGTTCTTTAAGGCAGATGGTGCAGATAAGGACAGGGGTAAAAATTTGTGGCATATATGGTGGTGGGAAGTGAGAGTTTAAGACACACAGGGAGAGATGGTGAGTGCTCCTGTGTGGGTGGCTGGCCTGAGATGCCACTCCATGACTGACACACTTCCAAATCACTGTTCTTTGCCATTCTCTCCGGGGCCCAATCCTTTCGCTTCTTCCCTGGTATCACAGTTTGTGAATAATCTACCCTATCAGTGATCTCTCATTTCTTCTTGTGTTTTCCCATTAGGGTTTACAGAGCCTCAGGTGTGTAACATAGTTTAAAGACATGAAACACCGGTTGACTTCCACCAGCCACTATGCTCTCCGTTTCCCACCCTTCACTCCATGAGGACTGATCTACGATCAGGGTAATGGCCCCTCTCCTCTTTCCACTCTTAATCCCACCTCAGTCCAGCTCCTGCCACCTGCACCACCTCAAGCCTACAAAATGACCCTGACCTGCTGCTGCTCCAGGTGGCACTGTCACCCCTCCTCAGCGCTCCTGGGCTGCGTCTGTAAGTTGGCACGCACGCACCTCACTTGTACTTTCTGGGACCTTGGCATTACCCAAGCTCACACGCTTTTTGCCATTCATTCTCAGTCTCAGAAGTGGGGCACTCATCTACCTGCCATTTAATGGTGATGTTCTTCAGGATTCAGACCTCATTCCGTGCTTCTCAGTCTATACATTTTCCAAGGATAATTTCATATTTGCCCATGATTTGAACTGCCAAATAAACGATGATGACACTGAAATCTGTCTCTCTGGCTTGGTCTTCTCTGAGTTTTAATAACCAGCTGTCATCGTCTAGGGTATCTTTCAATATCCCAAATTCAACAACCTGAGAAATAATGACACGATCTCCTCCAAACCTGCCCTTTCACTTTCATTTGCAAATATCGGCTCAGGGAAGTATTATTCGCCATGTCTTTAAACAATCTTTCATAATCCTTGACTGCTTCATTTCCCTGATTCCACACTTCCCCAGGTAACTAAGTACAAAATTCTGATGGTTTTGCCCTAAATATTTCTTAATTTTTTCTCACCTCCATCTCAATATCGGCCTTGTCATCTGTTGCCTGTACAACTACAACATCTGCCCAATCAATAAGTTTTCTCCAAGTCTTATTTCACATTTATTCCATCTTTTATCTGGCCACTAGAATGAACTACCTTAAATCTAACTATTAACTTCCCAAAAGAAAACCTGTGTTCATTCTCCATTGCCCAAAAGATACAGTCAAATTCCACATCATTGTGTGTTTGGTTAAGACCGTGGAAAGATTTCCCAGCATGCCTGAAATAAAGCCCATGGAATTCACCATGGGAAGTTACTCCCTTCTCATCAGTCTCGTTTGTACAGCTCTGCCCACTTGCTTGCTAGAGCCGCATTGCCTTCTTTTAGTTCTTCAAAGAAGCCGAGCTCTTCCTACCTCCAAGCCCTTGCAGTGGGACCTGTTTCTCCATCTCTGCATGGACTAGTTTTTTCTCCTCTTTAAATGGGACCTGCTCAGAGAAGCCATTGCTGTTCACCACGTCTAAACATATGTATCCTCTCGCTTTTCATATCAGCCGCTTGTGGTTTCCTTCACAGCACTCATCAAAACTGCAATAATTTTATCTGTTTGATTCTTAACTTAGTTTTTGTTTTGTATTTTTGTTTGTTTGTTTTGTGTTTGCCTCTTCTGGGAGATTGTGAGCTTTATGAGAGCTGGGAGCGTGTTAGCGCTCAATAAAGAGCTGGAAGATGTGTGTGTGGTGTACCTGACATTCACAGTACCTACTTCCTTCTCCGGCCTCTGAGCCTCTGCTTCCTTCCCCACAGCTCAAGACGTCATGACACTGAGGTGCTTGCCGTCGCTGATGAGCACTGTAGCTAACCTGTCTACGCATTTTCTCCTTCTCCTCTCTCTGCCTGGGTGATTATCTATCCTTCCCTTCCTGCTGAGCCTCAAGGACTTACCTTGTCTCAGCTCAATCCTTATTTCTCCAGACAGCCTTCCTGAAGCCCAGGCATTGCTAAGTCTGTTTCCACTGAGCGCCATTGTCCTGTGCTCTGAGACAACACTTTCCGTGCACAGGGAAATGATCTGCTCTGGGCTGCCTCTCTGCCCGATGCCCAAACACACATCTAGATGCATCTTTAATCCAAATTCCTCAAGGAGGAGGCCCATGTCTTACTCCTCTTTGACTCCCTGTCTCCAGATACAGTTCCTAACAAATAATTACCTGGAACACCATCCTTCAGATAACATTATCTTAAGACTTTGAAGCTTGAGCACGGCATGATGAAACTGGGCTTTTAAATAATCACTTGGCAGTTTGGTGGAGACCAGATTCTAATGGCAGACGACGGGGCCACTGCAGCCGAGGAGGCGGGAGGTGGTCTTGGGGACACGTCAGCATCATGCGGCAGGACGGCCGCCCTGAAACGGCAGCAGCAGGGAGGGCGGCTGAGAAGAGGGTGAGGTCCAGCATGACCCAGTCTCCCCAGCCGCTGGCTGGGTGGACAGCATCAGCGTCCCTCCAGAGCCAAGCCACGATGAGCCCGCTTTCGAGCTAAATCTACCTTAAATCTAACTATTAACTTCCCAAAAGAAAACCTGTGTCCGCAATGTCTGATTCTATCAGTTTCTCCTATGAGACAAGGAATGCTAGTTTCTTTAGGTCATTCCTGTATTGGTTAATGTTTATTTCACTTATTTGTACATTCTAGAATACTTACCAGTAGCCTAAAATGAGAACTTAAGTACCTTTAAGATTTCTACATATAATTCCATTAGTCTTTCATGTAATACAGAATGATGAGAATATAGGAAGGGATACTTCTTTAAAGTTTCCTAAAAGATAGTACTCTCGCTTGGTAATCAATTATACACATTTACTTAAATAGTGAATATCCATTTTCAAATTTTATTAACCTCTCTCTTGGCATCTATTTAATTCTACATAATTTTAAATTGCTTTCAATTCAATCATTTAGGTAAGTTTCATTCCAGTGACTAAATAATGGGTTTTGAGAAAATTAGAATGAAAAACAAATCTAAAGTCCTAAGCATTATGTTAATGGAATATACTTTTTCTTATGCAAAAACTTGGATATACACCAAAGGAGAAAATTTAATAAAGCCTTCTATTTAAAATGAAAACAACATCAGAAGCCATGAAAGCAACTGAAGTGCTATTTCATATTGGACCTGTTTTATTTACCAGTAGAATTAGATTCTGAAATGAGCATTTCATGAAGATGAAATTTCAGGGCACATGAAGTTCCTTTAGGAGGCACTTCACCTCTTGAGTGTGCTGATATGTTACTTTATAGTAGAGTTTAAGTGCACAAGTCAGAGAGACCACAAATAGTTCCTTTCAAGGAAGTTTCTAAACTTCTCTGATCTTCATTTTCCCCAGTTTGAACCAAGAATGACAACCAAGTTAGTCAAGACTTTATGGGATGCAAGTTTCAGAAATACAACTCAAATTAGTTTAAGTGTAAAGGGGAATTTATTAGGTCTGGAAAGAGCTGCAGACAGCAAACACTGGCTTCACACAAGCAGAATCCCCATGTTCAGACGATGCCCTCTTGTTCTCCATGGTTAGCTCCATTCCCAAGTGGGGCTCATGCATATGGCGTTTAAGTTACTATCAACTTAGATATTTTTTGGAACTGTGTTCTGTGAACTACTACATAATTCTGGAAATGTAAGAGAAAAAAATTCATCTTTCCTAATCTTGCCAACAAAATTCCCAGAGAAGAATGATTAGTCATGTCTGAATCATGAACTGTCTCTAAGCAACCGCTGTTTCCAGGGAAAGGGAGATCTCCGATTAACCAGGCCATGGTCCAGCATTAGTTCCAGGAAGGCAAGGCCAGTTCCAGCAGACCACAAGGTCCCAGCGGGTCACTGCAGAGTAAGGAAAGGGTGACTCACTGAAGGAGGGGCTGACGGCAGGCAAAAACCAGGTTTCCACTGTAATTACACAGATTCCAGGATGGTTGAAAGGATAAATTAGTGCTGTATAAAAGCACAGAGGAAAGCTCAATAAATTGTGGCTTCAGTATTAGCTATTGGAGTAAAATATGAATATAAATGTGAGCTGTTCTTACCCTCTGTGTACATAATTGTCTGTCTCTGCCTGACTGGTTCCTGGTTCTTTACCTGTGTAGCTTCAAGATAAAGATAAAATATACAATGCTGGAGAATTTAGGAGAGTATAATGGTTAAGCTAATGTGTCAACTCGGCCAGGTAACTGTGCCCAGGTGTCTGGTCCAGCAAGCACTGGGCTAATTGTAATACAAGGACATTTGTGGGCTTTAGTCACCAGTGAGTTTACTGCAGAGGTGGCGGATTACATCTGCATCAACCAGGGAGATTGCCGTCAGCAATGAGTGACATTTTATCCAATCGGGTGAATGCCTTAAAAGTCATTCAGAGAGAATTTCCCAGCTTGTCTTTGGACTGCCAACGTCTTCCAGGAGCTCATGAAGACCTTCATCGGACTTTCATCGGAGCCCCTGGCTTGCAGCCTGCCTGCAGAACCTGGACTTGTGCATCCCCACGGTCACGTGAGAGATTCATAAAATCTCACACTATTGATAGATATTGCTGTTGATTCTGTTTCCCTAGAGAACCCTGACTAATACAGAGAGTAATGTGCATCATATATTTACAAATACTTGTTGAGTCTCTGCTTTCTGCTAGACATAGTTCTGGGGGGAGGATACAGTACAGAGGTAAAATTGAACAGATGAGGTCTCTGCTCTTGTGTACGTGAGTAAACAAAGTCATTTCAGATATGGCTAAAAGCTTCCAGAGAAACAAAACAGGGCAATAATATTAAAAATTATCCAGGAATGGGTGGTCTGTAAGGAGGTGATGAGACAGTAATGAGAGGTGGGATGCAGGAAGAGGACCACCGAGAGGAAAAAGGCCAGAACATGTGGAGCCCTGTCGGCCAAGGTTAAGTGGAAAGGTAATACAAAGGACTGAAAGATTTTGAGGAGGGTTGTAATATTATCTGTTACAGGTTATGAAAAGAATCATGCTATCTTGTGGGAAAATAAAAACAGATTAATGAGGGCAAGAGTGGAATTGGACACCAATTAGGAAGCTTTTTCATTCCACGCCATGATGGTGGTGGCATGGAACATGTGCAGATTGCTACAGAAATGTAAAAACGTGGGGTAATAATACCAGATATATTTTGGAGCTAGAGCTGAGAAAACCCATTGTTGGTCTGTCTATGGAAACTGAGGGTAAAGGAGTTAACAAGGATAGGTCCTGGGTTTAAGTCTTCAACAACTGGACAGATGGAAAGATAGAAAGGGAAATAAATTTGGAGATAGAAGAATTAATGAGTGTCCTTTGGGCCACACTAACTTGAGTGTCTTCTGGACACTCCCGAGTGGCCTCACGGTCTGGAGATAGAGACGTTGGCGTCGTTAGCGTGGAGATGGTAGTAAAGCCTCAGTGCTGGGTGAGAGACCCAAGGAGGGTCTTTCTATCCTGTGTGCAGAGGGCTTAGCACTAGAGGATGAGACTCAAGTATGAAGGGGCCAAGCAAAAACGGAAGAAACAAAAACTTAGAGTCAGAACAACACGGTGGTCAGTGAAGAAAGGAAAAGGAAAGCACGAAACTGTGGTATTGTGAAGAAGAGACTTTTCAGGAAGAAAGGAGTGGCCAGTGATGTGACATGCTCCTCAGAGAGTGACCGGGTCAGAGAAGTGACCAGTGGACTGGGCAATGTGAGGTCATTGTTGGCCTGGACAGGAACAGTTTCAGGGAGCAGTGGTGATGGGATTGCAGGCGGAGTGGACTGTGAAGAAAACGTGGAATGAAGAACTGGACAGGTAGGACAGTGGCTATAGGGAGAGATGGGTATAAAATATTAGAGCAGGCTGAAGATAATCATCAGAAGAAAATGAGAAACCGAGATGCAAAAAAAGCGCAGAGTAAAATTATTAAGAGGTGGAGACAGGTGGGAGGTGGAGAAGAAACTGCCTTTGATGGGGCTAGAGCCCTTCATCCACCATCACAAGAGAGGAGATAGAGTGTGCAAGCAGAGACGGAAGCATTTTCACAGATTTATGGTGGGAAAAAGAAGCTCCCTTCTGAGAACTTGTATTTTCTCAATAAAATATGTGACAAGGTCATTAGCTGAAGCTTTTAACCATAAGGGAACGTTGAAGGTATCAGAGAGAAAAAAAGGTATAAAATTGTTATTTCCAAGAGAACAAGCCAACTTCATCGGGAAGAAGACTTTCCCTACTAGATTATAATTTGAGATCTGTGGGCCTAGCAGCCACTTTTAGTATACAGAGAGCTAGATTTAACCAAGTTTGGGATTTTGCCAGTAAAAATGGCATTGGGAAAGTGTGGCAAGGGTGTTAGGGTGTTTGCAAGGAATTCATTATTTTTATGGTTCATGTAAACTAAATTAGAGAAGAGAAAAATAGACATGTTGTGTCCTATGCCCCAGTACCCTTCTAGCACTTGTCACTATTGCATGTTGCCTTGCTTGCTTGTTTGTTTAATTGTGGATAATTTAAAACCACTGGGGTCAATGAACATTGAAGATTCCTGGCACAGAAGAAAATTATAGGTTCTGAAGATTGAAGGGGAGAAAAGATAAGAGTCAGTTTGGACTGGATTTGGTGAATTTGGAAACGTCTGGAGAGAGAAAGAAAGATCTAGGGGCAAGCTCTGTGAGATACATGAAAAACAATGCTAAGCAAGGATTTTCCAGACTGCATGTAAAGAATAAATAGAAATCTCCCTTGACATTTTCTGAGGGGCCTCTGCAAAGTTTGAAACTGCTTCACAAGTATGCTTTTGTGTGGGATTGTTGTTTCTTTGACCATGCTCCCTCACCTGAATTGTTTATGGGATTCTTTATAATTATTATAACATCATATTAAATAGCAGCCAGTGTGATCTTTTAGAAGAGGGGTCAGCAAACTATGGCCCACAGAGCAAATTGTGTCAGGTGCTCATTTTTGTAAATAAAGTTTTATTGAGACACTGCCATCTCCAATCACTTATCTATTGTCCGTTGCTCTTTTCGTGCTATTGCAGCACAACTGAGTGGCCGCCACAGATGCCAGATGATCCACAAAACCTAAAATACCTACCATCTGTCCCTTTGCAGAAAAAGTTTGCCAACCCTTGTTTTGGAACCTCAATCACTTTACTCCCCTACTTAAAGCCCTCCAGCGACTTCTGATCACAAGAAATCAAATTCCTTGGTCCAGCGGACCCTTCCCCACTCACCCCCGCCGCCCTTCCTACCTGCTAATTTATCTGCTCCACGTAGACCTGCTTTCTGCTCCCCAAAGGCAGCCGGTGCCTTTCTGCCAGCCCCCTAGCCCAGCACACGCCTGCCGAGCCCGGCGTGACCCGGCATTCGAGTCCCAGCCTCCATGTCTCCTCCCCAAAGCTCAGGCCGTGCCTGCATAGCACACGCGCCGCTGCTGCATGTTCACCTGCGTATTTGCTTACTTTCCATTTCTCCCCACAAGATTGCCAGCTCCACTGGAATGGGTTTCCTTTCCCTGCTTCAGCCCCAGAGCCTGGAGCCTGGCACAAAGGAGATGGGCAGCTCCTACTGGCTGAATGAATGAGAGCGCGGGAGGACAGCGCAGGGCTGAGCACGCCCGTGGGGCCGGTCCTCTCAGGAGCTTGCTGTCTAGTTGAGGGCACTCAAGACCCACCTGGAGCAGCACACAGGTGTTCTGCAGCTCCTCGCGGGCTCGGTACGTGACTGGGAGGACTGGGGCACTGGGGTCCTGCTGGATTGTCTAGAAGACGGTAAAGGCCCGTGTGCAGAGATGGGAGGTAGAGGAATGATCTGAGTGAACACTATAACTCAGTCAAAAACAGCATTTATTTCCCAACCTAATAAGATTTTAGGCATAAATTTGGTAGCTTAAGTGTGGCCATGCATTGCATTCACTGGGTACACGGTCAGCCGTTCGCTTGCCTTCTGGCTGAGAATTAATCCTCCTCAGAATCCCTCGACGAGGGAGGCTGGACCAGGTAAGAATCTGGAAGCTTCTGCCACATGGAACTCCAAATCATAATGCTGGAGGGGCTTAACCCAGAGAAGGTATGGTGCATGATTATGATTTTCAATCTTATTTGAATGCTAAAAAAGATTCAGAAGAAAGAGGACAACTTCATATAGAGTGCATTCAGCTATTTGGGTAGATTTGGACGTGCCGTTTTACTTATCTTGGTTATTAAAACTCCTTATTTGTAAAATAGATCATTTCTAAGGTTTTTTCAGTCCTAAACTTTTGTGATTCTTCTGTAGCTACAAATCTCCTCCTTATACAAATACAAGGAAAAGCAATTTAATGGGAAAAAAATTCCCATTAATTTTCAACAAAAATTTAAGGTCTAAGATATGAGTCATATTTGATTGTCATCCTGATTTATGCTATCAGTATTTCCAGATCTCACAAAATTCTTGGGCTAGAAATTAAATAATGTTTTATCTCTACGTCATGAATACACGAAAGGACATTAAGTGACTTTTCCAAGGTTGTTCTGAAATTGCTTTTGGAAGACCTAGGGTTAAAGTAAAATCACTTACTCCCAGTCTCTTGTCATTTCACTGATTGAGCTTTTGTTTGCTCCCTGGCACACATGAAACAGTTAACTTGGTAGTATTCCCCATTTTAGAAGTGCAACCCTGATTAAAATGATGGTAAACCACCCAAAGAGGTTGCAAAGCACCAAGAACACTTTCTAGATTATAAACTCCTAGGAGAATTTACTTCATATAGACCAGAAGGGATTCCAATTAGCTAATAAAGGGGAAAATGCTATTTTCACACTAGCAATTAGATGTCAAAGAGGAATCATAAAACATGACTATAACAGAAACCTCTTACTTTCAATGGCTGTGACTCTCTGTGCAATTAGTCATGTAGAAAATGATTTTAAAAGGCTGTAATACTTGTCCTAAGATAATTATTTTAGACTTTTTTATTTTTCCTTTTAGACCTCAATTAGCATCAAGAGAAAAACAAACATTTAAAACCATCTATCAAAGGTTATTTTCATATGCCAGAAAGCACATATATACCAAAGTAGCATTAATCAAATGTATTTATGCTGTGTAAAAATAAGACTATATTTACAAAAAAAAAAACCCCAAACACTAAGTTTTGCTGGTTTCTCTTCAATCACTATAAAAAAGGACTAAGAATAGCAATCCCATATGTATCTTCTTTATTTACATCACAATATAAGTGCTGAGACTAGTTTTCTTTAAGGGTTAAGCTTTAGTGAAAACAATAATGACAGTAATCATGAATAAGCTCAATACGTGGAATATTTTCATGAGTTTTATCTCCCTTAGTGAGAGTGAGAGTAGTAGTGATCTTAAAGATAGAGTAAGTTTTATGATTACCATTTCTTTGCCCCTTTAAAACTGGAGGATAAAAGGGTGAATCCTCCTTGGAATGTACATGTCACACATGTGCCAGAAATGCCTGTGTCTGAAGGGCCAGGTAACTCGTGGGAATGGCACTCTTGGCTTGATGACCCCCACTGCCCACTGGAATCCGCACATTACCTCTCCTTTGGGCAAACCAAAACCAAACCTTGTAAAACAAACAAAAATGTGCTTTCCAATTTATAGCCGGGATGTATCAAAGAGACGTTTTCTTAGGAGAAAAGAAAAATCAATAGACATATATTCTGTAGTGGGAGAATCACAAAACCCTGAGTTTCCACAGTTTCCACTATTTCTCAATGCCCTGCAAGGATATTTGTCAGGGCCTGGTTACTAGCTCTTCAGATAGAGATGGGTTCAGCAGCACTTTTGGCTAGTCATGCTTCACCCTGAGCTGGGGAAAGCTGTCAGGCTCACTGAGAGCGGCGAGAGGCAGCAGCCTTCTGGCTCTCTTGGAAGCCTGTCTCACTCCACTTTGCTCTCCCCTATGGTGGATGATACCCCCAGAAATGCCCGCTTTCTGTTTATATTCCGTTCTCCCCTCCTCTTTTCTTTTCCTCCCTATTTTTTTGCAGTGTCTTTCTTGTATTTATTCTCTCCCCTTTAATTCTTGCAGCAGAAAATAAGCTGACAGGACTTAGAGGCGGGGAAAATGAATCGACAAAGAAATATCATTTAAACGCTTTCCTTTTTCCAGGTTTTCACGGGATCATCTCTTTGAAATGGGCTTAAAATACATTAAACAGAAGTTGTGTGAGAGAAATGTGGTTTTAATAGGAAAGCTTTTGCTCTAATCAAGTTTATATCACAGTTTGGAGAATTTGCAAAACAAGAGACTTTCTCCTGTTTGTGACTTTCCTGGGAGAAAACCCACGATTTACCCAACATAGTAAGATTAGGGCTAAAAAGACCCAATTGCAGCCCTTATATTTAAGCACAGGAGCTAGTTTGTGGAAGAGGAAGAGTTTGAGTTAGTTAGTGGTCTCCATATTGGAACATAAAAAAAACAAGGTGACAAAATAAGCCACGGAGAGTGCAGGAAGAATACATTTTACTTCATGGATTTTTAATTTTTAATTTTGTATATGCTTAATAATATACTTAATGTGCATGGATAAAATTTTAAAATAAATAAGTATATGTGTAAATTGGAATTGTGCAATTGAAGTTTTTGAAAACCACTAGGTAAGGGAACCATCTATGCCTAAAAGATTATTTTTAGCCATTTTATAAAAGCCCTTCTCTAGTGTTCTGTTTTCAGGAGTTGCAAATGATAACTGGAGATTTAGGATAAGCTTCCGCTATTTAGGGATTTGTCATTATTAACACATTGGCTTAATCAGGGCTGCCTTTCTAAAGCTAGAGATAGACCCATGGAGCTGACTGTTGGTTACAGTGAGGTAAATACTTTAATCACAAAGCAGGGAGCGCTTCCGTGTGTTTTAATCTAAATTCCCATCATTTCCCTCAGAGCTCATATCCGTTTGAGCGGATCCTGTAATTACCTCGTCTCTCTGGGATGTGTGGAGGCTGCAGCAGGATCTGAGAAGCCCGTTTTGAACAGTGCTGTGGAATTCCAGCATGACCAGTCATGGTGGCAGACAGAAGCACAGGCGGAAAGGTGGTTTATGAATCATGGGGAAAGGCAGCTTATAAATCATGAGTGACTTGCATCTTCCTTGGCTTAAATTCCTTGTCTTAAATTCTTGGTGAAATTTTTAGCTAAGGATTGTGGATTTTAAAAACTCTCTTTGTATATAGAATTACTACAGATTTCAAAATCATTTCAACAGTAATTGTTATAACTCTTGATAGAGCAAGCAAGGTCTTAATGCAATAAATACAACACCAAAGGCCAATATTTGGAGAGATTTCTACATGTAACTAATATCAAGAACACAGAAAATGTTAAAGGATAATGTGTATATTGTTAAAATTAAATTAAAACATTGTTGCTTGCTAGTTGTAAGACCCTGGGTGAATTTCTTAGCCACCACACTTTCCTCACTTGAAAAACACGGATAATCATACTCTACCCAGCATAATTTTTGTGTAGATGAAAGCCTCTAATAGATTTCACCATCAGTAAAATACAGCTGCCATCATCATTATCATATGGACAATGTAAATATTTGACCAAAGTGACAACTTGTTACCTAGATTGTTAGAGTCCTTTGGATATGGACGTACACTGTTGGGACAGTTTTTAAATTAAATTTCAGATGTCCTACTTGGTGCTGAAAATATACATTGATATTGACCTAGAAAGAGTTTTGGTTACCACAGAAACTGCAAAGTCAAGGGGAGATAGCAGCATGTGAGCTCAAATATCTCTGATCTTCCATCCAAGACAAAGGTAAGAGAACTATTAAATGTCATATGACAAGTGGGAGCTAAGAAAGGCTGATGAGATGACCAAATCTAAGCCAATTCCGGATAAATAAAAGAATGCGTTGCCTTGTGCCAATGATTATGGGCTTTAGAATGAGATCTAAGTTTGAGTCTCAGTTTACCCACATAGACATGTGATGCTGGGAAAGTTACAATCTCTATGCACCTGTTTTCTCCTTGCAAAGTACATATCTTTATGTCCATTCTTAAAGAGCTGTGGGGAAAACCAAATAAGATACCAGCAGTGAAAATTCCCAGCAGAAAGCTCAACATAGTCAGTAGTAGCTGTTCAATACTGGTTAGTTTTTCATTTTTTTCCCCTGTAGAAACATTTGTGAACAACTGTGCAAATTCATTAAACAACACATTTCAAAACACTGAGGCGAAAATACAGGGAGTGAAAACAAGCAATGTTGCCTGAAGGCTATGCCCATTGGCAGAAGACTCCTCAATAATTAGGGAAGAAATTAAAATTTCATATTTAGCTAACAGACATTAATGGAAGATAAAGGTAGTATTGAGCAGCCCTCAAAATGCATGTCTTTTCCTCATTTCCTACTCAAGCTAATTACTAAGGACAACAGAATCATTTTGTTACTTCACGATAAAGATGAGAAGTCCCACTGCAAATTACTAAATATCCCAGGTTAGTCACTAAATAAATAAGTCCCATAAAAAAGTATAACAGTTCTGAGATATAGGAAGCAATATGTTCATTCTGCATTGCAGCTGAATTTTCTTTATTATCTATAATCCTTTATTCCACATATGTGAATCTTCTTCAACACATTTCAGATGATATCAGATGGCTTCAACATATCCACATCTGACTGGAAACATTACATAAATACTGAGCAAGTAACTAAGGAAGATGATGACTGATTTATTTCGTACATATGCCAAGTTCATGTTTAAAATGGTTTTCATTATCTCTTCATTTTTCTTCAAAGTTTTGATTCTTTCTTGAGTGACACAGTTACGACTGAGTAAGGCTATTAATTGGTTATAACCTTAATTGGTATTATTAATTGGTTTTGTAGACTGTATTTACAATCAATAATGGTCACAATAACTGAGGAAATTGTATGATAATCTGCTATATCTGCTAAAGTGGCTGCAATAAGTAGATCATATGTCCTCAGATTTTATGGGAAAAACAGACTCAGGGTGTTCAAATGAGACGGTCAGAAATGAAAGTGAAGTTTACACAGGAAAGCAAACCATTATGCTAGAACTCAGAGCACTCTGACACGCCTAACAAGGTTGTAAAAGAAACACCTTATCCATGTCCGATCTACTAAGACAAACTTATTTGATAACAAATAAATTATTCTTGAACAGAGAGCCCTAAATTCAATTTATATTTCACAGTCCAAGTAAATAAGAAAAGGCTGACAAATCTCCCTCCATAAATCCTCACAATTTTGTGTTCCTTTTTGGTTATATTGGGGAAAAGGCAGAGCAGAAAATGAGATTTTGCTCTGCTAATAGGCTACATAAGCAGAAAGTTTGCTTTTGAAGAACTTCATGAGGAAAGAGATGTGACAAAAAAAAAAAAGTCTTTGAAGAAAATTGAAGGGAATTAAAGGAAAAAAGAATAGATTTAATAAAACACATTTTTACTTGGAGACTATTATCTAGTCATTGATAGCATATGAAATAAGCATTCATGTTTTAAGGATACTTGAGTTTGAAGAATGTAAAAACTGTTCTTCTAAGAGTACACATGCTATTAGCAGGTAAAGGAAAACGATGCCTTTCTTTTTTTTTTTGAACCTGAAGATTACGGTTTTATCTCAGCTAGCTGTGCAGTTCCTTTTCAAAGACAAGCTAGCAGTCAGAGGAGGGCAGTTGTAAAGTTTGGCCTTCTTGGCACCACGTCCTCTTCTCTTTTTTTCCTTCATTATTTTTCTTTTCTTTTTTTTTAATTTTTTACTTTTAAAGGAGCTTTAGATTACATAAATGCTGCATAAAAAATAAAAGGGATTCCCATATGCCTCGCCCCCTCCCCCTCCCACAATCTCCCACACCACCAACATCCTTCACTAGTGTGGTGCATTTGTGACAAGTGATGCCCACATACCCAGACATTGCTACCAGCCACAGTCTACAGTTTACATGATAGTTTACACTCTGTCCACTCAGCTTTGTAGGTTATGACAAAATACATAATGGCCTGATTCTGCCATTGCAATGTCATGCAGGACAACTCCAATGTACTAAAAACACCCCAATATTACACCTATTCTTCCCTCTCCCTCTCCCCAGGACCCCCAGGAGCCACTGCCTCCATATCAATGATAAAAGTCATTCCATTGCTAGAATAATATTAAGTCTATAATTGAATAATAATGTCAACTTTAGCCCCTTGTTCATTCCCCAATTTTGAGGATTTTAGGATGGTGATGCCCACTGTTTCTGATTGGGGGGGGGGCTTAGATCCCATGGGGGCAGATGGATGGAGCTATCTTGCTTGTAGTTGAAGATTCTCTCTGTTCCTTGAGATGGGCATTGTCCATCATCATCTATTTTTAGTTGTCTTGGGTGAGTCCAGTGAACTGGAGAGTAGGTCTTGCAACTCTGGTGAGATTCAGGGCTCAATTGGCACATGGACAGACCAAACATTTAAGTCTCTGGGACCTATATTTAACAAGTATAGTACTAATTATAGGTTGAAATGAATGGGGCAGAAGATCCATGCATAGGGAAACTATAAATGAGTCTAACTGTCACACTGAGGAGCATAAATTCCAGAGTAAGGTCCACTGACAGGGTGCCAAATTCTTGAGCTTGTCTGCCTTGCCTAAAGTGTCTAGATGTCTCTAGAGTCCCCAGGAGCCCCTCTGTTTGAGAAAGCGTTTACCGTGGTGGTCAATGAGATCCTGCTGAACCTTGAATAAGCGTAACCTCTCAAATGACCTCCCAACTCACTCTGAAATCTCTTAGCCATAAAAACTCATTTGTATTTAATATTTCCCCCTTTTGCTAGCTGGTGTTTGGTAATAATCCCTCAGTGCCAGGGAGGCTCAGCCCTGAGAGTCATGGCACATTCCAGAGGAAATGTAGTGCATTTATATGCTCAGTTTGGTGTAGAGAGAGGCTGCATTTGAGCAACAAAGAGGATTTCAGAAGGTAACTCTCGGCAATATATAATACTAAGCTAAGCTTCAATCTCACAAGAAAAGGTTCATAAGTACAATCATCAATGTCAAGGGCCTCACCTAACGATCTGTCCTCCTTCACTAGGCACTGCCGGTGTACTTGGGGGATTCTTGCCATTCTATTAGAGAATGTAGCAGGACTCCCCGGGATAGGATCCAAAATTCTTTCGGTTATTGTGTTTGTCTCCACCCACTGAGACAACACCCCTTGAACACTTGAACATGCTTGTAAGTCTTAGAGGCATGCCTCAGGTGCATCCCTCCCCATACATCCCCCCATTACGGACACACAGGATAACCTGCACAGGTGGTCCTCCCCTGCCACAGTTATGGCCCGTCTGTAATTCAAAACCTCTCCCAGAATGAAGCCAACAAAATAACCAAACACATTTAGTAAGAAAATGAAATAATAATAGTTTTAAGAATAAGAAATAAAATACAAAAAAAAATTTTTAATTGAAATAATATAAAAAAAATTTTAGACATCATTTTTTTCATCATTGTTTGATCTGTTGTTTTGTATGCACAATGAAAATTTCTTCCATATATTCCCCCAGTGTCTTATTTTTTTATTTTATCTTCAAAGAAGCTTTAGGTTACAGAAAAGTCACATAGAAAATATAGGGGACTCCCATATACCCCTCCTCCTTCTCCACGCTCCCTGAACAATAACATTTTACATGTGGATGGTACATTTGTTACAATTGATGTACAAATATTGAAGCATTGCTACTAACCTTGATCAATGGTTTACATTATGGTTTACATTTTGAACCATACCCATTAACAGTTTTGATTTGCATTTCCCTAATAGCTAGGGATGTTGAGCATCTTTTCATGTGCTTTTTAGCCATTTGTGTTTCTTCTTTGGAGAAGTGTCTATTCAAATCTCTTGCCCATTTTTAAAATGGGTTGTTTGTCTTTTTAGTTTCAAGACGTAGGATTTCTTTATATATGCTGGCTATTAGGCCCATATCAGATAGATGGTTACCAAATATTTTCTCCCATTGTGAAGGCTACCTTACCACCTTGTTGATAAACTCCTTTGAGGTGCAAAAGTTTTTAATATTGAGGAGGTCCCATTTATCTATTTTTTTCTTTCATTGCTCACATTTTGGGTGTAAAGTTTATGAAACCATTTCCCAATACAAGATCTCCTAGATGCTTCCATACATTAACTTCTAAGAGCTTTATGGTCTTGGATCTTATATTTAGATTCTTGATCCATCTTGAGCTCATTTTTGTATAGGGCATGAGATGGTGTTCCTCTTTCATTCTTTTGGATATGGATATCCTGTTCTCCAAGCACCATTTGTTAAAGAGGCCATTCTCTCCCAGTTGAGTGGGCTTGGTGGCCTCACCAAGTATCATTTGAGTGTATATGCAAGGATCTATACCAGAACTCCCAATTCAGTTCCATTGGTCAGTATGTCTATCCTTGTGCCAAACCATGCAGTTTTGACCACTGTAGCTTTGAAGTATGTTTTAAAGTCAGGTAGTATAAGTCTTTTGATTTCTTTTTTCTTTTTCAATATGTCTTTTGCTATTCAGGGCCCCTTGTCCTTCCAAATAAATTTCATAAATACCTCTTCCAATTCAGTAAAAAATGCTGTTGTAATTTTTATTGAGATTGTGTTAAATCTGTAAATCAATTTGGGTAGGACAGACATCTTAATCATGTTTAGTCTTCCAATCCATGAACAGGGAATACTCTTCCATTTATTTAGGTCTTCTTTGATTTCTTTTAACAATATTGTATAGTTTTCTGTGTACAAGTCCTTTACATCTTTAGTTAAGTTTATTCCTAGGTGTTTGATTCCTTTAGTTGCTATTATAAATGGAGTTTTTTTTCTTGATTTCCTCCTCAGAGTGCTCATTATTGGTGTCTAGAAATGATACTGATTTTTGCATGTTGACCTTATATTCTGCCACTTTATTGAACTCATTTATCAGCTCTAGAAGCTTTGTGGTAGATTTCTCAAGGCTTTATATGTATAGAATTATGTCATTTGCAAATAGTGAAGTTTTTACTTCTTCCTTTCCAATTTGGATGTCTTTTATATCTTTTTCTTGCCTAAGTGCTCAAGCAAGCACTTCTAACACAATGCTAAATAGAAGCAGTGACAGTGGGCATACTTGTCTTGTTTCAGATCTTAGAAGAAAATCCTTTATCATTTCACCATTGAATATGATGTTAGCTGTGGGCTTTTCATATATACCCTTTATTGTGTTGAGGAAGTTTCCTTCTATTCCTATCTTTTGAAGTGCTTTTATCAAGAAAGGGCACTGTATTTTGTTTAATGCTTTTTCTGCATCAGTAGAAATGATCGTGATTTTTTTTCCTTTTGATCTGTTAATATGGTATATTACATTGATTGATTTTCTTATGTTGAACCATCCTTGCATACCAGGGATGAAAACCACTTGGTTATGGTATATAATTCATTCAATGTGTTGCTGAATTCTATTCGCAAGTATTTTGATGATGATTTTAACATACAGTTTCATTAGAGACATTGGTCTGTAGTTTTCCTTTCTTGTGATGTCTTTATGTGACTTTGGTATCAGGGTGATGTTGGCATCATAGAATGAGTTAGACAATGTTCCCTCCACTTCTGTATTTTGGAAGAGTTTAAGCAGGATTGGTGTTAGTCCTTTCTGGAATGATTGGTAGAATTCATCTTTGAAGCCATCTAGTCCTGGGCTCTTCTTATTTGAGAGGTTTTTGATGACTAATTTCGATTTCATTACTTGTAACTGGTCTTTTGAATCCATCAATTTCTTCTTTTGTCAATGTAGGCTGCTTGTTTGTTTGTAGAAATTTGTCCATTTCACCTAAATTATCCATCTTGTTGGATACTTTTTCAAAGTATCCTCTTATGACACTCTTTATTTCTGTGGGATCAGTGGTGATATCACCTTCCTCATTTCTTATTTTATGTATTTGCATCTTCTCTCTTTTTTTCTTTGTTAGTCTAGCTAAGGTTTCTTCAATTTTATTAATCTTCTCAAAGAACCAGTTTTTGGTTTTGTTAATTTTTCTAGTTTTTTCTTATTTCCAATTTCATTTAGCTCTGCTCTAATCTTTATTTCCTTTCTTCTACTTGCTTTGAGATTAGCTTGTTGTTCTATTTCTAATTCTTCCAGGTGTGCAATTGGATATTTTATTTTAGCTCTTTCTTCTTTTTTAATGTAGGCATTTATGACTATAAATTTCCCTCTCAGCACTGCTTTTGCTGCATCCCATAGGTTTTGATATGTTGTGTTATCGTTTTCATGTGTTTCAAAGTAGTTACTGATTTCTTTTGCAATTTCCTCCTTGCCCTCTCATTGTCTAAGAGTGTGTTGTTTAACTTCCATATCTTTGTGCCTAATCTGGTTCTCTGCCCCTTACTGATTTCCAGCTTTATTCCATTGTGGTCAGAGAAATTACCTTGTATAATTTCAGTCTTTCTGAATTTGTTGAGAGTTGTTCTGTGGCCTAGCATGTGGTCTATCCTGGAGAATGTGCACTTGAGAAGAATATATATCCCACTGTATATGGGTGTAGTGTTCTGTATGTGTCTATTAGAACTAGATCCCCTAACATATTATTCAAGGTCTCTGTTTCTTAATTAATCCTCTGCCAAGATATTCTGTCTAAGGGTAATAACGGTGTATTAAAGCCCCCCACTATAATTGTAGAGGCATCTATTTCTCCACTTAGTTTTTCCAGTGTTTGCCTCATGTATTTTGAGGTGCCCTGGTTAAGTGCATAAATGTTTATGATTGTTCTTTCTTCTTGACAGATTATCCCTTTTATTAGTATATAGTGTCATTCTTTGTCTTTTACAATAGTTTTGTTTTTAAAGGCTGCAGTAAGCCAGGGGTCTTACTGAGGCTATTTGCCTTGAGGATGGAGTATATGTACCATTCCCAGCCACAGGGGAGAATAACTCATGGTTTTCCTTTGGCCTCTTTGTCTCTCTGTCCCTTTCCAACCTGGATGATGAGCAGCACTTTCCTGTTCTGCAGATCCCCAAAGCAGCTCTTTCAGGTAGCTTTTTGCCCTTTCTCTGTTGTTCTTTGTGAGAGTTGAGTTCTGCCTACCTACTTTGATGCCACCTTCCCCCATTCATTTCTGAACTCCTTGTAACCTTGTATGGTTATTTCCTGTTCAGGATAAAATGAGAAGTTGCAAGGGAAGGGCTTCACTACGTCTGATACTATGGAGACCAGAGAGCTTCTGCAGGCATCCATGAGTCCCTTTATTTCCCAAACACAATTACCTGCCATTTCAGGCTGTTGGTGTTGTCTGGAGCAGTTTCTAGAGGGTGGAACTGCTCACCTTTTCCCTAGTTTCAAACACTATTTCCTAAGGTGGTGCCTCTTCTAGATTGGTGCTACAAGGCAAGCATCTAACATTGTGCTATCATGTTTAAAAGGTATTTTTAAAAAGAAAGAGAGATAATCATTTTATAAAGGAACCCACAAGTGCTGGATGAGTTAGAAAGGAAACTAACATGGGGTGTATAGTTATTATGTACTAATTACAGTGATCAGTGTGCCCACGTCTTACTTGTGAAATAGGTGTCCCCAAGGCCATGTGCCTAACAAGTAACGGAAACACATGCTTATGTTCTGTATCATGACTCCCTTGTGCTTGCAGAGAGCTCATTCCTTCTCAAGTCCCTGTTTCTATGTAGGGGTGGAGACTTTTTAGAATTGAGATACTTAATTCTCATGAAAGGACCTTGATTATATCCTTTGTCTTGTTGACTTTTTAAAAGAGTTACAGATCACTTTTCAAATTACAACACAAGATTACTTTCCTTTTGGTTCTTGCTTTTGATTACAACCTCAAAGTTTATGTTTTCTAATTCTTATTAAGAATAGAGCTAAAAGAATATCTAGTGCATGAATCCATATATATGCATCCTCTAAATTTTATCATAAGATCAAGACTGACCATCAAAAAATGTGTGTTTACACTATTTTGCTGTAGCCTCTTGTAAAATCGCTCAAAAATAAAGTTTCAGTACTCTGCCACTGACTTATACTGAAAGGTGTAATATATTGAGTGGAGTGCATGTCTATGACTCACTACTTATTTATTGCAGTGGTGGCTTTGAAGACATCATCTAGTTCATCACCAAGCATTACCTTAAGACAACTAATGGGGAAATTTTCTTCCAGCTCCCAAAATGAAGAACTATGATTCCCTAAACAATTGATTTGTATTTATCTTATGGACACAATATTTCATGTAAATGATGGTATTCTCTTTGCTTTAGCTCTCCATTAATTTTGAGACACAATTTTGGCTTATTTTAGCAATTATGAATTGACCACACTATACCAACATATTCCTGAGTGTATTGGTTATCTATTGCTTGGTAACAAACAACCCCAAGCATTGGGACTTGGAGGAAACAAACATTTATTATCTCCCTTTCTATATGTCAGGAATTTGGGTGCCTCTGCTTCATTGTGTCTCCTAAGGTTGCAGTCAAGTTCTGGTCATGCTTGTAGACTCATATGAAGGCTTGGCGAGGGGAGGTGCACTTCCAAGCTCAGTCATGTGGCTGATAGCAGAATCTGGCTCCTCAAAGCTTCTGGACTGAGGTCCTCATTTCATCTTTGCTTGTCAGAGGCCTCCCTCAGTTTCTGGCTGCATGGACTTTTCTGGACAGCAGCTCACAAAACAGCAGATTGAATGAGTAAGTGAGAAAGCAATAGAGCTAACAAGATGCTGACCTCTCTTATCCTAACCAAAATCTGGGAAGAGTCAGTCCATCACCATTGGCAAATTCCATTCATTGGATCCAAGTTACTAGGTCCAGCGCACATTCAAGGGGAGGTGGTCCTGTAAAGGGATGACCACCGGGAACTGGGGTCTCTGGGGGCCATGTGAAAGGGTGTTTTTTCCAGATTTCTCATGCATGCTCTTTGCCTTAAACTTCACAATTGTTTTTACCCTTTATACTACAATTATATTCGTAACTTTACCTAAAATGCATTCATGTATCCTATGATAAAATGTGGCTGCCTGTTCTGTTAGATTGACTTTAACGAGTATAATATTAACTGCAATAATTACTTTATAATTCACCTATCCTGGGCCAAGCTCTGTTTTGAGTGCTAGGGACACTGCAATGAACAAAACAGGAAAAAAAACTTAGAAACCTTCCTGTCCTCATGAGTGGACGTGAGGAGCCAGTATAGACTGTAAGGTCTAATTCGCCACCATTTACCCCTTTAAAAACCATTAATTTGTTGTCGATGGTTTATCAGGAGCTGTTCTAGCCATAAGGATTTTGATCTTGAAGGATGGAGTATGCCTCAGGGAGAGGTTGGAACTCAGGTTTGGGGTAACAATCAGAGATTGCTGGAGACTACATGTTACACAAGGAACTTGATGGTATTTTTTAAGTGAAAAGTTTATTAAAAAGGTTTACTTTAAAAAAAAGTCTACTTAATTTTATGTTATTTTTTAACATAAAATTAGTGTGAATGTCAAAATACATACTCCATCACAAAAGCAGTGTCCAAATGACTCTGGAGTCAAAAGATTCAGTTCAAGATCAGCTCAAGTGAATGACCATGCAATGGTGTATGCTCAGAATAGAGAGTCTTCCATTTCCTCCTGGACTCTGGATTATGGTTGTTATTGGAACTATTCTTTGGATAGATAATCGATGCCACAGAATTTATCAAAATGGTAGCGGATCTTTTATGTGGCAGACAAATAAGTGCAACAAGCAAACAGAGAAAGGACACCAATCATAAGTGTAAAAATTTGCATTTTTCCAATCTGGAGAAACTCAATACTCTAAGGAAGTGAAAGGAGTTTTGAAGATTTCATGATGCAGCCTCTTTAGTCTGTACTTGAGAAGCCTGTGATGCAAATGTGTCTAAAGGCCGCCTAGCTTGTCAGCAGCTGTATAAAGGCCACAGTCCCCAGCTCCTGGCGCCTGTCCCAGGGCCATTTCAAACACGATTCTGTGTGCTTTAAAGGGACACTGCACACGTTGAGCTCCCAAGAGTCTCCTATATTATGCGTGTTATATTTTAAAAGTATTAATAGTAAGTATTTACTTATTAAGTATAAGTTTAGTTATGATTCTGTGTTAAAGTAAGTCTTAGAAAAATTCAAGATAAATAAGTTTAAATAGTTTTTATAGCAAGATTTCTGAATCTCTGTTAGCATATTAACATATGCTCAGTATTCATTTCATCCACTGTCTAAATGTTTATTGATGTGAATTACCTTTTTTTTAAAAAAAAAAAATAATGAATCTTCTTTGCATACTTAGGATATACCCAACATTTTCTTGGGATATTCTCTTTTTTAATACACATTGGATTTGATTTTCTTGTTCCTTTCTGTTTGTTGTTGTTACTACTTTTTAAACTTTTTCTTTGCTAAGGAGGTACTGGGGATTGAAACCAGGACCTCGTACATGGGAAGCAGGTGCTCAACCACTGAGCCACATCTGCTCCCCCCATTTAACTTTCTCTACTTGTTGTTATGGGTCCCTTTCTATTCATAATATTATTGATTTGTGTCTTTCTTCTTCTCTTATTTAAAATTGCCACGGATCCATCTATTTGGAGGAATTTTTCCTCAAGTATTCTACTTCTGGACTCTATGACCCCTCATTGGATTTTGGGGTCTCTAAGGCAGATTCCTTTTGTTGGATGTGGCCTCCAGCATCCTGCATGGCATCAGGCCTGCTTGCCCTCGTTAGTCTTAGATGAGATAACACCCCTACTATGGTATCATGGCTTACATGCAACCGCTGACCTTCTCCTTCACTGGGGAGAAGATGTGGACGGGCTTCCTGATCACATGTCCCCTGGTCCTTCAAGTCAGTCCTGCCTCAGCCACAAACCACACACTGAGGCTGGAGACCAGCAAGTCCCCAAGTTCCAAAAGCTCCAGCCACATCTGATTCTCCCCACTGCCAGCCCCAGCCCTGTCTCTGGACCCCGTTCCCCTGGGCTCTACCATGTCCAGGCCAGCTCTGTGATCCTCCCTGGCCATGACCCACTCAGCAGCACCCAGGCCTGGCCAGCTCTGCCGTGTCCTGGCCAGCTCTGCCGTGTCCTGGCCAGCTCTGCCGTGTCCAGGCCAGCTCTGCCGTGTCCTGGCCACCTCTGTCGTGTCCAGGCCAGCTCTGCCGTGTCCTGGTCAGCTCTGCCGTGTCCTGGCCAGCTCTGCCGTGTCCTGGCCAGCTCTGCCGTGTCCTGGTCAGCTCTGCCGTGTCCTGGTCAGCTCTGCCATGCCCAGGCCTGCTCTGCCGTGTCCTGGTCAGCTCTGCCATGCCCAGGCCTGCTCTGCTGTGTCCTGGTCAGCTCTGCCGTGTCCTGGCCAGCTCTGCCGTGTCCAGGCCTGCTCTGCCGTGTCTCTGCCGTGTCCAGGCCTGCTCTGCCGTGTCCTGGCCAGCTCTGCCGTGTCCTGGTCAGCTCTGCTGTGTCCTGGCCAGCTCTGCCGTGTCCTGGTCAGCTCTGCCATGTCCAGGCCAGCTCTGTGCTCCTCCCTGACCATGACCCGCTCAGCAGCACGGTCAGCCCTGACACTTTCCACCTTTAAAATAACCCACCCCATGTGCTTCGTCTGCTTTGCAACCCCAGCTATTTACCTCTTCCAGGAGCATGAGCCACTGAGGGAGAGGGAGGGGAGGTCCGGAAAGGGGAAGATGGATAACCCCCAGCTGACCACCCAAAAAGATTTCTCCTGACCTGAGCTTTGAGGACTGACTCCCTTTTTTTCTACTGTCAGTGACCATTTGGAGGATTTGGCAGTATCATCTGTGCACCTAAAACTAGGCTAAATACTGTCAGTACAAAAAAATATACCTCATATTACACAGTATTTGAATTTTCATAAAATGTATTCTAAGCTGCTGTTCCTTCCTGCATCACGTGCACTCTCCCTAATCTGGGCTATGTCTCTCACCTCTAGGAAATCCATGAAACTGCACAGCCTGGCAGCGGCAAGCCTCTCTGGTCACTGCTCAGCATTCTCTTACGGTTTTCTAGTGCCTCTGCTTCATCTTGACGTCGTTTAGTGCTCACGTGACAGCAGTGTTCAGGCTAATTCCTTCCCCTCAAAGCTATTTTTGTCAAATACTGATAGCAGACCTAGACATGGAAATTCCATAACTAAAGTGACTATAATAGTTTGTTCTGTACTTTCTCCCCCTGACGTAAATTGACAAAGAATATCATCAGTCGAAAGACACGCTTTGTCCCTTGAACTGAGGCTTTCTGCTGCCCCTGCCTCTTGTGCTCCTTGCGACACCGAAGTTTCTGGAAGTGCACGTGCTCAGCAGCCTTTGAAAGAGCAGACTTTCCTGTGAAGGAAGCCACAGCCTTGCGATGTCCCCTCATGCAGCCCACCTTCTGACAGCACTGAGTCCTTATTTATGAAAGACATTTAATTAATGCCCTTGAATAAACTGCTAACCTTTGAAATGGTTTTCTGGTGCGTGGAGGCCTTTTCTCCTCTGCCAGGAATTGATTTTGGAAATGGCCCTGCCTCCTTGTGACTTATGAAGCCGAGAGAGGTGGGACGCCCTCTGAAGGGTACCTGGAAAATACAGATTGTTGGAAATGTGTGCAATCAACTTCAAAGGAAGATAACAGTTTTACAAAGACATTATAATAGCCTATCATTGAAAAAGAAACACTGTCTTAAAAATATAAGGCAGTTTCCAAACTAAGAAAGCAAGGCTCTCAAATTTCTAACACAAACATAAAATTTGTAAAGAAGAACGACACAGGCAATGGACACAAACGCACAGAAAGTGGAAGAAAGGGCGCGCTTTTTGGCTGGTAAATTTTACTGTATTTTCTTGGCAGGCCTCCCAGAGACCTTTTCATAGGAAAAAAACGCCAAAGAGTTGTTCTTTAAAGTCATTATTATTCAATGTAGATTTGTTTAATGGAATAGATATTTTTTAATTAAATGCTATCAGGGGAAAGTAATCTTTCTATGTTAGAAGCAGTGTTTTGGAGCAGAGCACGTGTGGGAAAGCATTGCAGAGGCCTCCTCAGGCCTGCGTTTATCTTTTTCAATATAACTCAGGATAAAATTAAATTACTGTGTCCCCCCAGTTTGTTCCCATGGTTGTACAGTCCATGGAGACCCTATAATTTTGTCTTCTGACAAAGACCACATTGATTTGTTTGCCCAGAAGCTACAGAGATCATCTGCTACCGAGTAAAAGAAATAAAACTATGCTCTCGGCTATGCTACCACTCTTATTTTTACATCTTCACTCACAAAACTTATCTGTCTTCAATGCTAGTGATGCAGATTGTTTATTAAATTAACAAGGGCAAAGCAATAAAGACCTGAGTATGGACTGTAAAATAGTTCCATTTCTCTCATTCAAATTGCTAGCGATAAGTGGTCTGTCACCTAATGAGAATACCCAGCGTTTCCTCTCTACAACCCTGGAATTTCCAAATTAGTCAGATGTGAGTGTGCTGGAGGCCGTGTGGTCTACACTCAGACTTCCAGCCAGCATGGTGCAGTCGGTGTAAGAGCCCACCCTGTGGAGAAGGCTGAGAATTGGCTAGAAGTGAAAGAACTCTTCTTGGCCAGGCCGAGATCACTGATCAGGAATCACAGCCAAGATGTGTTGGTCCTCTGGTCAGCCTCCGAGGGCGAGCGACACCCAGCTGGGCTGCTTCTCTGGCAAGTGCCCCCCCTCAGGGCCCCTTCAGGTGAGCACAGCCCTTCTGGCAGGACATGCGCCCTGGCCAGAAGCCGCAGGATAAGGCAGGCAGGGAACCATTCGTCAGGAAGGAGAACCCATTTCTGGAGGCATTTTCTTATTTTAAGACTCCTTCTGCATGTTATCACTGATGTTCAGAATGCTAGGATACCAGAGGATCATCTAATACAATTTACTGATGAGAAAGCGGAGGACCAGAGAGCGTAAACAATTTTCCCAAAGGCAGGAAGTTGGTTAAGGAACAGCACAATGTCTGCTCAAATCTGATTCTGCAAATTCCTCGTCAGAGATTTTAACCAGTACGTAAAGGGGAAATTTTCTGTTGATGTAAAACTAAAAAAGAAACAACTGTGGCATTTCTCATTTCAATCCACTTTTTCCCTAAATAGATAACTACCTTTCTTCCAGCCTTACTTCCCCTATACCTACTGGGAAACTGGAAAGAAATCTGCATATTCAGGGGTACCAGGCACAGAGGAGAACTTCAGAAAGCAAGCAACTCTCATTCAAGTAACTAGGAGTGGTTTGTTTCATTCTTTCTAAATAAAGTTTACATAATACACTGATAATTTTTATTATATCACAAATCCATGTCATGGATTTTAGTCCTAAATCTCAAACATTCATGTGCAGGGCATTTAACAAATGCCACGTCATGCTGCTTAGCAGACAGGGTGTGGATAGGAATCAAGAGACGAGCAGTTTTGAAGCCACACAAGCCTGCGTTTAAATCCTGTGTCTACCAATTACCAGGGGTGGGCCTTGGGGTGATTTTTCATCTTCAGGCCTCGCCTATCAAATGAGAATGAAAGCAGTGGCCGCATTCCGTGAGGTGGTGAGTGTGAAGGTCAGAGCTCGGTGTTAGGCTCTACTTCTCACAAGCAAGTAAATTTTTATCCTAGAATTAGCAACAATAGTCAAATTCATTAGGACTAGAGAAAGGAAGCTGTTCATCACGTGAAGGAAATTCACAATTGTAAGTGAAATACTTCCCAAATCTAATTTTAGCCCTCTACGTGCTGCCTCCCGACAAATCTTTTGCTCTATGAAAAATAATTACAATTGACTGATTTAATTTTAGAGTCTTTATTTGTACTACTGCCTCTCTCTATGAGAGTGGAAAAGTTAGGTGGGAGATAAGAGAAAGAACAAAATGTCCAAGTATTTGTAAAATTTAGATAGTGTGAGTGTGATCAGCCAGCATTTTCTGCGTACCACCTTGTTCCGTACGAACAGCAGAAGACGGGGCTCCTGATTGTTCACAAGTGATGAGGACTACGGCTGTAGGGAAAGCTGAGGGGCCATCTGGTTCCACGCAAACGGCCCTCTCTGGCACGGCTTGAGGCAGGACTGCAGTCACAGCTGCTATGGCTAGCTGGGGAAGTCACGGACACCGCTGCGCTCACCTCCCCGTCCTGGCCTCTTCCACCGTGTGCAGATGTTTCAGTCCGTCTTCATTCCATCCCGGGGGAGATATTAGTTCTAATGGAGCAGCCTGACCATAGCTTAAACCCTAAATAAACCCAGATGGGTAGCAGGCAGCCTAGCTCCTCATCAAGGCGGGAGCTCAGTGCCAGGGCCCCTCCCCTGGGTTGTGTAGATGCCCCACTGCTGGGCAGCAGATTTGTCCTCTTCTCCCATGACCCTGGCCCGAGCAGCTGGCCTCCCGGAATCTCCTCCTCTGCTCCTTTGGACCCATTGTCCTGAGTAAGTGATAACGCTGGTCGTTTGCCGAAAGTCTTTGTTGAGCCCGAGCTTGCATTCCCAAATGCACCATGTGGCAACTCACTCCACAGGATAAAACTACTGACTCTCAGTGAAAAGGAGAGGTATGCTTCTCCAAATATTTCCAGGTGTTAGTTTTCCTAAGCACTAGAGGAAGCATTTTAAATAGGTAGATTGAAACTCTAGAACTTTATTCTGTCAGGCCAAGTCAGCAAATCTTTCACGAGTTGACCTTTCAGCCACGGCATTAGGCTCATCCCTTACAACAGTGTAAAAGTTGAGTGATAGGACATGGAGCTTGTCCGTGGCCTCTGCATAATAAGAAGGGAGATCGGCACTGTGTCTGTACCATTTGTTAATAGAACAAGCTTGCTTCAAAAGGAACAGAATGTTCATTATAGAAGTTGAAAAATAAATGGCTTACAAGACCCTGGGAAAAATAGTATGCCCTTCTTAACTCAAAGATGAAATGACGCAAAGAAAGATGACGTGCAGTCCAGAGGCTCGCAGCGAACTGCAGGTGCATGCTTCAAAAGTTTGACCTCTCAGTCCCTGTCAACATCTGCCTTCCACACCCAGAGCCACTTTTCTTTGCCTTGTTTTCAACATTGAGCTAATTTTGCCTCTTCTGACATTGAATGTCTAAAAATATGGGAAAATTAGTGAGTACTCAGAGGATGTTCTCTTTCAAAAATCATTTAATTTAAAAATAAGTGAGGCTGCTATAAAAGCCAGAAAGAAAATGAAGCATGATTAATCAAGCAAACTAACCAAAAAGATGTACAGTGATTTAATACTATATGAACCATCATGGCCAACTGGTGAAACTGCAGAATTTACATCACAGAATTGCAAATGAATTGTAAGAATTGTCTCTTTTGAAGTGATTGTGGTGTATTAAAGGCATGCAAATGCCAAAAACACTAGAAAATACTTGAAGTTTCTATCTAACGTCTTACTTACTCAGAAGTTCTACAAAAATGATTTTTCACTCTGTGAATAAAATCTTGTTTTTTGATACATAGAGTTGGAGAAAAAAACATGATGACATAAAATCAGTTTATGATATATTTTTAACCTGAAATCTTAGGATTTTTTTGTTTTACCTTTTAATTTTTATTCTGCTAACATATGTATGACCTAAAATGTCCCCCTTCTAACCACACTCGCATATATAATTCAATGATGTACACTGTGCTACCATCACCACCACACATTTCCAGAGCTTTGCAATCAACCCAGATAGAAATTTTGTACAAATTATTCATTAGCTCTCATTCCCTAACCCCAGCCCAGCCCCTGGTAATCTATATTCTAGATTCTGACTTCCCAAGTTTGTTTATTCTAAGATTCCTGTCAATGAGATCACACAATATTTGTCCTTTTGTGCCTGGCTTACTTCACTCAACATGAAGAAGCTTCATCCATGTTGTTGCAAGTATCAGGACTTCATTCCTTGTACAGCTGAATACTATTCCATTGTGCATGTAAACCACATTTTATTTATCCATTCATCAGGTGATGGACAGTTGGGTTGTTTTTCATCTTTTAGCATCTTTTGGCGATTGAAGAAGCAAAATTCTGTGGCTATTTTATGTCCTTAAATTTCCTGGGCTCACAGCAAATGGAAAAGGTTTTCTATTTTCCTGGATGTCCAGCTTTGAGCTGTGTGGATTCCTTCACTACGTAAGCATCTTCCATCATGGCAGGCTAAGGGCTTTCTTTTCCTATATCATGTTTTCAATTTACGATTCTCAGAATTCTAGCTGCAAGTAGTAAGCAAAGGGAATGTTGTATTATTACAAACTTTGAAACCAAGCCCTGTGCTATTACAACGTCCTCTGAGATTTACTAGTTTACTACGTTAACTATTAAATAAGGTTAGTACAGCAGGACAGACTTCTGCAAGAAGAAAAGATTTATGATTTTATTAGTTTAGCTCCAGCTATATAACACTGCTCTTGTGTTTTCAAAGACTAATGACTGGAAAATAAAATATTAAAGCATTTGAGAAATTAAAAATATTCAAGTAGATAATAATTCTTTAAAAGTTAAATTTAATGCCTCTAGAGCCTTTACTGTCAGATTTATCAGATAGTTTTAATGGGTACATCTAATGCATGTTGTTTATTAGCGTATATTTCTTGAGGATCTCACAATTCACACACAACCTCAACACTTACAATCTTTCTGTCACTCCCCTTTTAATTTTATGTGTAACTTTTCCTAATAACCTCTTATTTCATGTCAAAGTGCTCATGCTGTCATTAATAGAAAATAGGCAGGGATTAGAAATTAGCAAGCTGTAGGTAATAATCTACATATAATTTTACCACAGCTCTTAGCACATTTAATTGAAATGATAAATTTACATACAATGAGTTATAAATGTAAATTATGTATCTGCATAGATCTCCCCCTCACAACACATTAGACAATAATTTCCTCAAAGGCAGGTTCTATTTTTTTCCAGCTAACACAGAAACCTGTACCCTCCTGGCACGTAGTAAGAAGGCAGTGACGGTTTGTTGCCCGGACTTAAACGGAAGGTAAGAGGCTATTTGTCAACAGTCCTAAGCAGAAGTGACAAAGCGCATAATAAATGCTGCGCAGCCAAACCGGCTTTCGATAACGCCTGAACTGCACTGACCACAACCTTAAGGGACGCTCACCTTACAAACAAGAACTAAGACTTGAAATACATCCCAGTGCCGGCATAGAGGCTGCCAACGCGGCGTTTGACACGGAAAGAGAGCAACGGCTGCGGTGTCAGGAGCGGCAAATACGCATGAAATTTTCAGGATAATAATACCGGTACAATTTAAAATTTTACATATTTGACAAATTTTTTGTTTTAAGTAAAAAACAATAATGATTTTAATGTGTTCATAAAAATACCCCTATTTTCCATCTACAAAGATCAAAATGTTTCCACTTAATGATTTGGCTTCCATTGGTTTAGCATTTGTTCCACCACACATAAATGAAGCTAAAATAATTAAACAGAAAGTTTGTCAGACAGAAAGCTACACACAAGAGTTAAGGGCTGTGCCCTGTAAGCACTCGCCGACAGTGTTTCTCTTGCCATTAGCTCAGAGTGGCCCTTGGCCCCGCGCTGGAGAGGAGAGTGTTTAAACTACCTGCCCAAAACCTACTATACTGAATATATTACAAATCTTACCAATTCACCCTTTCTGGTGCACCCACAAAACTTGCCACCCGAGTCCAAAGTTCTTCTCAATGGTCTTTCACATGGAACAGCAGAAAAATGGTCCATTTTTAGGTAACAGCCCCTGCGGGAGCAATTTTAAGCAGAAACTTGTAGCATTGCAAAAAATTTTCAAAAACAAATTAGAAAAATTGTATAAGTCAAGTTATATGCATAAATGAAGAAAATCAGTGCCATAAAAGTTGAACTTTGCACATAGGAAAGTTCTGCAATTAATTTAGCAGCCATGACAGAAAATACGATCGTTTGACTGAAGACAAGCACGGTACATAAATCAAAGGACCACCTCACATACAATCAGTCCGCAGAGAGGACCAGAATCGGGAGGTTTCCCCTAGCCACGTTGGCTTGGGGTCTCACCAAGTCTAGGAAGGTGAAAGGGAATGCATGGAAGGTCTAGTTCACGTGCTCTACCGCTGTCCATCATCTGTCACCCATCCACCTAGGTGCGTGTGGACAGCTCCACGATGGTGAACACCCATTCCCTAACTGTAAGACTGAGGCAGGGGAGGTTTTAAAATAGACATTCTTTCCTTTACATGACCTGTGCCTAGAACAGTGCCTAGCACACACTCGATGCTCAATAAATAAAGGCTGGACAAATGAGTGACACAAGCAGCTTTATTTTTGTTTCCGGTTCCCCCTTTGACCTGTTCAGGACTTGTGGTCCGTCCATTGACCTTGAGTGAAAATGCAGACAGTTTCCAAAACTTCTGAGGTCACTCAGATAATGGAAAGACTTGTGGTAACCTAAGTAACAACTGCGGTTCCAGGGAAAGTAAAACGTCTTTCCCAGGTAATATCAAACTTGATTTAAAATTGAATCTTGGTTCCTCAGCTGAAGCCTGTAGCCAGCAGTGGAGGAAGACGTCTCCTTCTGCCTCTACCAGGAGAGATTTGGGGAAGGGCGGCTATAAAAGTGGCAGGAATATCCGTACTTCTTACACAGAAGTACACTTTTTAGACCTGGCGGGTGTTTTCAAGCCGACCTTTCTTAGGCAGGTGCTTGTGTGAGGTCTTTGGAGGCTCCCCCGCTTCAATTGCAATTCCCGAGACATGGGCAGTGTCTGCCCTGGAGCCTGCAGCTTCCAACCCTACCTCAGCTATCACTCCGGCAGGGCAACCTCTTAGAAAAGATCCATTTCAGAACATCAGTGTGACCTCACCTCACCCCCAGGACACGTGGCCCCGCCCACTTTACAGGTGTGCAATGCATTTTCTTCCCGGATTCAGAGCTCAGCTTTGGGCACATGCCGCCTGCGCTTTCTCCAGGGGGCTCTGGTACAGCGCTCTGTGGCCCAGCAGTGGAAAGTCACCACACCGTCGTGGAAGCCCCCTCCAGAGCCTCGGGTGAGGGTTGTGATTCTTTAAGGGCCGTGTGACTCCTAAGGCACCTGACACGGACAATGACCTCACCACATCCTTTCCCCAGTCACAACCTTTGGACATTTGATCTTGGTGAAGGGTAGCTGGGAAGGAGATCCAAAAGTCAGGTAACCAGCTCCCAAGTATTTTCTTTAAAAATTGTCATCTTGGGGGTCTATGTCAAATTTTATTTTATTCTTATCTGACATGCTCAGCTTTCTAGTATAAAACATCCAGCTGGAAAGCCTGCTGCCAATCAAATATGCAGCCAGGATGGCAAATAGCTTTTAATCCCGTGTCAGTTCTGATCCAGTCGCAGACTTGAGGAGATCCAAGATCAGGGGCGAGACGTCTTTGTGGATCAGTGATGCCTGCCCAGGGTGACCTAGGGAGGGGGCCGTGCTTGTCTTACTCGAGCCGTGTTCTCTGTGCCTAGAAGAGAAGCTGCAACAGAGACTGCTCAGTAACTGCCTGCCGGCTAGAGGAGCAAGAGACATACACAGACGCGTGTAAAGGAGGGACAGTGCGCATGCCCAGCTAAATCAACTGCATATATAACATTAACAAACTGATTTACATACACATAAGCTAGCTCTTTAATTTACTAAATACTATTTAGTATTCCATAGTATCAGTTCAATTATTTTCAATGAGTTATTTCTTATCTTCATAATAGCAATCTATAAAGCCCTCTGATAATACATTTCCTAAAAGTATTATTAAAGAGATAAACTTGAATTGAACTCAAATGACAATTTGGACAATTTAACATTCCTTTCAAAGAGATGCCTCAACAAGTTCTCACCCTAGCTGAGTTTTCAGAGCACAGTATTTAAGTTTGCTAACACAATATCACCTATAAAGGCAAAGGACAGAGGGCCAGACATGGACAGACTGATATTCTGTGGCCCTAGCACATTTTAATTGATACTGCTTAGTCATTATTCATATCTGTTTCCTATTATTAAATTAATGATGAGTTTAATGGTCATGTTAGGTAATTGATGACACAGCTCTGCAGATACCACTGAGACCACAAAGCCTTCATAAATGGAAATGCAATCACTTTGTAAGAGATGAGGCAATGAGAAAGGAGATCTGTTTAAAAAATAACTAAGTCATTACATCTTCACAGGCGGGATTACTCTTAGTTTTTTATACAGAATAATATGGAAAAGGTTTTTAGGAAGTATCTTCATGGAGGAAACTTTCATGTGAAAGACAAAATTTTGGGGATTTCTGTAGAGCATTTTCACAGAATGGGAAATGTAGAAGACATCTGGATACTTGCTAAATTTTTTCCCTTCTCATTGGAGTATTTAAGTTCATGAAGACTTAACTGGCTGCACAGTGTTTCAGATATTTAGATTTTATTATAGATTGGCAATGGATTTCATCGGATAACAGTAAATAACAAAGGGTAGTGAAGTATGCAGTAGGGATATTACAGATTTATTGGTTATAGTTAGTGGTAAAAAAAACATCAAACAGGTACTTTATCAATGGTTTTCAAATCAGAGGTAAGTGATATAAAAAGAGAAGGAAACTAGTCTGGAAAGTACAATATCTGGATCCTGTAATGGCAGCTGCTAGCCTTTGAGAGTTTTGTTTTTCAAATCTATGAAAAGAGACAGTTAAACTTAGTAAAAACTAAAGAATTTTTGGAAATTGCAGATATTATAAAGAAAACCGTGGCCCATAGAGAAATATGGACTGGAATAGAAAACATGTATGCTTGGTTTCACTTAATTGTGAATTGTTGCATATGGGCAAGTGGAAAGAAAAATCCTATCCCTAATGACAAAGTCTACGCGACAGCCACAAGGCAGGTGAGTGGAGAAAATGTGGGAGGCATCGGGCCAGCAACCTACTAGAGGTCAAGGGACACTTTCCAGGGGTCTTCAGATGCATCGTTTGTATATGTGAAAAAATAGCTCATTTTAGGAGTGAGAGCAGAGTCTTTGAACTTGGCAGAAATATGGTTTCGATTATGTTAAATTTTCAATATGCAAACCTTACCACAATTGCAATCTTGCTAACTAATCCACCAGTGTAGAGAAATTAACATGGGCTTTAATTTAATTTTAAAGAAGATAAGTCTTCTTAGCGTGTAGTACATGGAACATTGAAAGGAAATATTTTTAAATATCCACCTTCACAGGTGGGAGCAGAGACGAGGCCTGCAGCCGCACACGCCCTAAGCAGACCAGGTGGGCGTCCCGCCAGGGCCTGTGCCGCCTGGTTAGGTATGCCTAGGGAATGAGCGGGTGCCTCAAGGACCAGTCAGCGCTTCCTCTGAGGAGCTCTCTCGTACTGTGCTGTGCTGGAGTTGAACTGGAAATAGAGGCTGGCACACAGCCTTAAAATCGTACAGTCTATCAGTTCCTTCTGCCCAAGTGTTGCCGAGTACCAAGGACCCGTTACCTGAAGATTTATCCTCACCGAGCACCTGAACTAATCCTACCTGGCAAAGAACTCAGTACCACCTGCAGAGGAGAAGAGGGCTTATTTTCCTGCCCCGACCGAGGATCTCGAACGCACTGTCTGCCAGGCTTAGATTAAGGTCTGCTGGACTTAAAGCCTTGGCCTCCTGTCCCTCCGTGACCTGCGGCTCCTGCCCCTGCCTGAAATTCAGCCCGTTTGGCTGGACTCTGAACCCAGTTAAGCTTCTGCCAACCCTGCGAGGCCCAGGGGCCAGACTGAACTCCCTCCACCTTCGAACTGCTTCGGCAGAACTCCCTGAAGTTAGGCGCTGCTCGGACTTTCTGCTTCTACGTCCACATCAGCAGCTCAGGGCTCTGGACAGCGGCCCCACCTGCTTGTCCCGGGGTCACCAAGCTGCCAGCCACTGTGCCAGGAAACACGCTCTTCCTGGTAGAGACCAGCCCTGCCCCAGGACAGACCCATCAGCCCAAACTCTGTCGGTGCCAGCTCAGCCTTGCCACGATATGGAGTCTCACGACGGAAGAGAAACCGTACCGCTGTCTGTAAAACAATTAGAAGGCAAAACAAACATTATCGATGAAAGAATACCCAGGGCTACTTCATAGGCTGAGCCCACATGTGTAACAGAATAAATTAAATGCAAATAACCAGCACTTACCTTTTCATATGTGTCCTAGACACCACTGGAGCTTCTTGATTGGGGTGGTGCACCGTGATTCCTATTATAGAGAATATCTAAACTATTATTACTTCTTTGGATTATCATTTAAATAATTTAGCTTCTGGAAAATATTCACTTTATAATTCCTCCTCTCCAAATTCAAAATCCTTTCCATTAGGATTCATGAAAAACATGATAAAGCTCTTTTAAAAACCTAAAATTTACATTATTCAAACCTCCAACTTGAAGTTATTTGTGAAATGCACTTCTGTATGGCTCATTTAGGCTCCCTGCTGCCACTTAGCTGAGATGAATGAGCTCTGGGAGGAGCAGCGAGCGCACAGATTTGTCGCTATTATTCAATTGAAGACAGTTTCCCAGGAGGCCAGATTGACAAACCACAACCTGGCAGGTTCCACTTTGAAGGTTGAATCTTCACAGTGAAAATAAACAAACATCCGAAGACTCGAACCTAAAGACTGGTTTACCCCCAACTGCAGAATCCAAAGATGACCATTGTTTTAAGCTTCTAGTCTAGTCTTTCTCCTTCTACGAGTCTCCTCTTCCTATTAATAGTAAAACACCCTTATAGAGAACTTGTCTCAAGTTACTTCATTATTCACAATTTCCTCCCCAGAATATCTGCCTAAGTAGAAGCCTGTGCCTTTCCTTTCTTAAGAACCCTGAAATAAATTTTCATGATTTTATTTTTGAAAGTCTTCTAGAACACTTATGTCCCTCTCAGCTCAAAATGCACAGTGTGGTCGACCTCGAGCCTCTCATCTTCCTTGTGATATTTATTCTTCCCGTGAGAAGAACATTTCAAGGGAGGGCTTAGAGAAGTTTTGCTGCAATCCACCCTTCTCAGTTTTCACTCAGTTTTAATCAGTTCTACTAATCATGATTTGCATGACTTTTCTTTCTTTAAAACATGTTTTATATGCATTAAAAGACACACACACACACACACAAAATCCAAGTTTCAGAATTGTAGATCTGATTGTTCTGAAGTCTTCACAATCAATGACAGAACAAATCATTTATAATCATTATGACAGGAGAAACCATAATAATTAGGGCTATGGAAGTAATCAGATTCCCAAAGTTTCAATTTAGTTATTCCACTAATAATCATTCAACCACAATTTGGGTTCCTTTGGGCATTTTTATTCCAAATGAAATTTGAAAAATTAGCCAGAGAAAAGAAAAAGCAAAATAAAGAGTCTAAATGAATCAATTAAAAACACTGGTGGAGGTTGGTTGTTAATTTCTTACTTAATTATTAGGGAAATTAAGAACAACCAAGAAATTTGTTGTTGTTTTATTTCATATTCAAAAATGTTAAAGCTGGAAGGGGCTCAGGACTCATTCTGTTCCAATCCTGCCTTCACAGACGAGGAATTCATAGATCCCATTCCTGTCTAAAGACTGGCTCGCCAAGATCGCAAAGCCAGGGAGAGCCAGAGCAGGCAAAAACCCAGTTCCCAGCTCCTGGAGAGGCACCTTCCTCGGCCACACTCAGGATCCATTCCAAACGGGTGAGATGCAGGTTCCTTTCTCAGAGGCTATTAATTGGGGCAACTTCACTTCAATAATAAGCATAATTTAAAATCTTTCACTTCCCTTCTCTGGTCTGAGCTAGTACATTTAGAAAAGCAATCATGGCCCTGGAGCAACCTGCCACGATTGAGATGGATGTGGATCTGCTCTCACAGTGCATCAGGCGACAAGCGATTTTCTGTCATCGCCTACACTGCCCAGGCTTTAGCTGAGGTGCCAGAACGTGAATATCACAGCCAAGTCAACAAGCAGCATTTTCCAAGACAGCAGACACGCTGTGGGTTGGAGAGCAGAGAACACTTTAAACAGAGTCCTTGACCCATGCCTTAAGGCTGCTTTAGTTCTTTTCATCTAGCCTTAACGAGCAAGGATGAGTACTGGGGGAAAATTTCTTTGGAAATTCATAGGAAAACATTTAATTCAAGAAATATGATTTTCATGTCTCTTCTAAAACTATGCATAAAAAATAATGTGAATTTTAAGTATTACATCCCTTTCTATTTTTATTGACATGCATATAAATTCCCTGACATGTGTATAAAAATATTACGTAAAAGTATATGAATTATCATTTACCAGCTTAAAAAGAGAGTTTATACTTAAGAGGAAACAAATTCAGATTGTAGGTCACTATTTTACCCAAATAAAATGATCCATTTCATACTTAAGTTGCTAAATACAGTATTCCCTGTGATGGAAAAGGAAATTCAATGTTTCTTTGAGATTTAAAAAATCAAAGAGGAAAATTCCATTTCATTCCCAGTATTTAGGCAGTAGACTCTAGAGCACTGCTCACTTATCCAAGGTGATCCCTTTTCATGTAAAATTTACCAGAAAGAAAGGTGCACACCACGTAATTCTGTAGAAGAATTACGTGAGGGAGAAGGATACACCGTGGGAAAGGAGAGTAAGATTGCTGATCTCGATGCTAACCCAGGGCAGTGGTGGGACAGCAAGTTGTTGGAGCACAGCCGAGTTTAAGCCACGTGTTTGTCTATGTATCTTTCCTCTCTTCTGTTAGATGGAGAGCAATCTGATGGTGGAAGCTGTCTTTTTTACCTCGGCCCCACAGTGTTCTACAGGGTGCAATGCATGCGGGAATACTCCATAAATGTTTGCTAGAAAAAGGGAAGGGAAGGGAGGAAGGATGGAAGGAAAGAAGAAAGTGTATTGACAAACCAAGAAACATCCAAATTAAACACAAGACTTTTTTTATTCTCCCCTGTTGTGCAACTTGCCTCAATTTCTTTATTTCGAGCTTTTTTGTTCCTCGCACTTCCTCATCCCCTTCTGAAATGCCCTAGCTCCATTGAACTTCCTCTGCCAGACACCGCTAGAAATCTCGTTCTCAAAACACACAGCAACAAGGCTCCCTCTTCCATAAAACTTTTTGTCACTTACACCATCCTTGTCTAACTTATAAGTATGTTTTTGATTGGCATATTAGAACCTTATGGCATTGTCTCTATAAGGGTATGTAAGATCATTTAGTCCAATTCCCTTGTGCAAGACATGAAGAAATGGAAACATAAAGAGATGCAGTGATTTGTTTTCCTTCAAAAAGTTAAGACATACCAGAGCCACCTCTAGAAAATAGAGTTTAAGTTTCCTGGTATTTTTTCTTTTTCTTCTGAAATAATTTCAAACTTGCAAAGAAAATGTTGCTGCCCTAATGCCCCATTACTTCTAAATATTTCCTACAAGATCTTTTCCTTTAAAACCCCAGTGCAACCATGAAAATAAAAAACTGAATATTAATGTATTACTTCCATCTAAACCACAGACTCCTTTTAAATATCCATTCAAATTGGTCAACAATATGGGTTTTAGCAAAACGATCCAATCATGGTCATATCGGATAGCCACGTTTCTTTAATCTCCTTCAGTCTCAGTTTCTCAGGGTCTCCTTGTCTTCCGTGACATTGACACTTCCGAGGACAACAGCTCAGTTACGGAGAAGCACATCTCCACTTTGTGTCATCTGAGGCCTCCTCATGATTCCTTCTAGGTCATAGATCTTTGGCAGGAATATCATAAATGTGAGGCTGTCTTCTCATTGGACCCTATCAGGTGATGTGTGATTTTTTTTGTTCTATCTGGGGTTGGTTGCCTTGATCACTTGATTAAGTTGTTGTCCGCCAGGTTTCTTTACTGCAAAGTTTTTCTTTGTCCCTGTGGAAAGATAATTGGAAACTAAATCCATTCCTCATCAAACTTCCAACCATGAGTTTTTACATCCATTGACGTTTCTCGTCTGAATCACTAGTATGATGGTTGCCGAATGTGAATTTTCTTGTTCCATCTACATTCATCGGTTGGTATTTATCCTGGTTTCCAAGGGCGTCCAGAACAAAGTTTCACAAACTAGATGACTCAAACAACAGAAATTTAATGTCTCGTGGTTCTGGAGGCTGGAAGTCCAAATCCAAGTGTTGGTGGGGTCATGTTTCCTCTGGAATCAGCGGGATTCTGGCCATGGTTTTCCAGCATCCATGGCATTCTTTGAATCCCTGTCTCCATTGCATGACCTTCTTTACTCTCTGTCTGGCTTCTGTGTCCAAGCTGTTTCCCTTCATAGGGACACCAGGCCTATAGGATTAGAACCACCTTAAACCAGCCTGGCTCACCTTAACTACTTACATCTCCAAAGACGCTGTTCCAAATAGGATCACATTCACAAGACTTGGGGGTTTGTCCTTTTGCGGGACACAATCCTTAACAGTCATCTATTGTATGGAAAAGCTTTACTATTATTATTTATTTTGAGGCTAAAATTGTTCCTGACTTGGCCACTTGGCTTCTATATCTTTTTGAAATGTCTTCACCATTCTTTGAGTACTTCCTTATTTTCTGGCATAAGAAGATGCCCCACATTCATTTTCTACCTTCCCATCTGCAGAAGCAGCCATTTCTCCAAGAAGTCTTGGTTCTTTTACTGCAGTGTGGTTTTTAGATACCAACATATGGATAGTAGACGGACTCAGTTGTACTAAAGAGCCACTGCTTTCAGGCCCTCTCATTGGAAAGAGCTAGTGAATATATGCACGTATATGTATGCATATATGTACATAAAATGTACACAGGTGTGCATCCCTATCTATATCCAGTCACAAATGTCTGTATCTGTCTAGATCTATATATTCAGAACCACGAGTTTACACCAATACCTGCAGTTCTAATCTAACACCATAGGTTCATTCCAGTGTTCTCCCTTTCCCATTTCTAATAGCAAGAAACTGGCTCCCTTGATCTTCAGTATCCTATTTATTTATTTGCTCAATCCCCCACCACAATCACCACTTCGTGCTGCTGCTGTCTTCACCATTCCAAGCCAATGCTGCGCCACTCCCTGTGCAGGGACCCTCCTCACTCTTCTTGGGCTCCTACCTTTGCCTCCCTCCAGAATGCTCCCCTTTCCCCATTCAAGTTCCATGAAACTGTGGTAGGTTATGCCACCAAGTCCCCCCACTCCCACCCCACAGGTGCCCTTCTCATTCTTCTTGGGTTTGGATACCACTTGCTAGACCTCCAATCCTCAGGCTAAGCCGTAGCCCCCACCGACCCCCACCCAACACATGGATTTCCTCCTCCTCCCCGATCAGCCTCCTACATCCTGCAGGATGCCAGGCGATCAAAGCCTCTGTGGCCTCCTTCTCGACACTCTGACTCCAACATCCTTTGCTAGAGCTGCCCTGAGGTTGCACCTGCCCCCTTCCCATACACTCTGCTCGTCCCAGCTGGGCTTCAGCACCCAGCCCCAGTCTGCAGAGATGGAGTCCCCAGCCCTCTCTCACAGTAACATGGGGACTCTGTCACTGCCCTCCCCATGGGCAGATGCCTCTCTTGCCCAGCCCCACATAATGGCTTTCAGACTGAGAAAGGAAGGGAAGAAGAGAGCAAGGAAGAGAGGAGCAGGCTCTGACTTTAAAAGAAGATTCAGTGCTCCACTTAGTTATTGTGTCCGTCTGTAAATGTCTGTATTGGCCATACGATATGAATATGTCTCTAAGAAACCTAAGTTTCTTAAAGACAGGGATCTTATCTACTCATTATAAAGGATATCAAACACATAAGACAGAATACTGTATTTTGGGGGGTTTTCAATAAGTATACATTGGCTGAAAAACACTTTTCTGTTTTCATATACATGGCAATTCAATTAAAATTGCACTCTATATCATATTGTGTGCCATAAATTAGATATTATGATTTATAATTAAGGAATTACACACATAGAAGTAATTGGATGTATCAAATCTGACCAAGTATATTTTAACAATTGTCCACTCTTTTTTGATTCTAGATATAAATACCAAAGAAAATTCTTTTCTTTTAGTAGATATTTTTAATGAAAAATCTATAGTGAGTAACATTTTATTTTGAACTAAATTATTTCAATAGACAGGGTGACACAATTGTGGCTGAAATATATTCCACCAAATTGACAATAAAATGTCTACTTTTTAAAAATTATTTGATTTGAGATGACCATAATATTCTATCATAATTCTGGCTACTTAAAATGAATTTCTTCTTATATATCAGCATTTGTAAAACTGAAGGAAAATCTACTCTTACAATAAGCCCATGTTGAAAGAATAAAAGTTAAAATAGTCAATGCCAAATATTAGAATATAAGCAATACCATTTTATTTCATTTATAACTGAGTCTTTCTAAAAACAATATGTGGTCATGATTTATTCTAATAAGTTTTGTTATGATTTCTTTTGGCTTATTGCCATCTAGCTATCATGAAAACATCATAAGCAATGCAGTATAAATAAATTCACGTAGAAAATAATAATATCGTTCAATATTATTTTTGAGATGGCTGGAAATTTTAGAAATCAGACAAGAGGAGAGGTGTGAGTACTGGGAGAAAGGAAATGGACAATTCCCATCTGTACGCATTCATAAACTAAAACTAGATGTACGCTAAGTTAGACCAAGGGACTGAATGTTAAGTTAACACAACAGCACTTCTCTGAATACACAAGCTACTCTGGTGTGCTTTGGCTAAGCGACTCAAATGGACACTACCTGCATTGTGTAAGTCTGGATAAAGAGAGTAAAGACATTTTACAATCTTTCCACCCTGAAGACTTTGCTAAGTTTGGAACTTTAAGTGGTTGTGCTCCTCTTCTTGTTCCTGCTAGCGAAAGCCCTGAAGGTAGATTTAGCTCTCTTTACCTGCAGGTGGTCTTGTATTTTCATGTCTTCCTTCTAGAAAGAGGGTCCTTATAAATGCATCAATGTCCCATCATTTCCATGGTATTTCTTAGATTCCTTGGCTGCTCACACAAATACCAGGAAATGGGTTGTGTTAAACAATAGGAATTTATTAGGCTAAGCTAGAAGTCCAAATCAAGGCATCTTCAAGGTGATATTTTTTCACCAAAGACTGGGTTCCGGGCTGGCTGCCAGAGATCCTTGGTCCTTCACCTGTCACAAGGCAATAATGCACATGGCGGCATCTCCTGGTCACTCCCTCTCTTCTGGGTTCTGCTGATGCTCAGCTCTGGCTGCTCCCCTGTGGATTTCTCTCTGTGTCTGAATTTCATTCTGCTTATAAATGACTCTAGTAATAGGGTTAAGACCTATCCTGATTGAGGTGGGTCACACCTTAACTGAAGTCACCTACTTACAATGGGTTCACACGCACAGGAATGGATTAAGTTTAAGAAAGTGTTTTTCTGGAGTACATACAGCCCCAAACCACCACACCATTATCAGACATTTTCTCCCAACACAATTGGCAGTCCAGCTGGAGCTCTGGGGTCCTGTGCTATTTGCAGCTATCCTCATCTTTAAAATAAATCCCTGCATCTTTCCAGCCTTATTCTGGTTATTCTCCATTGTCAAGTAACCTATAATAATGCATATTGTGATTCAAATCAGATCAGCATGCTTTAATCTCTCTTTATTTTGAGGCTTTATTTTACACTAATTAAAGCTAGTAAAATTTCCTCTGCTAATTTAATTAACGAAGCAACTCATCCTTGTCGGGCATCATCTTTCTTGCTTCATCCACAAATTTAAACAGAACTTGAAGACTGCAGGTGATCCACTTAAATTGCCATCCCAATAGGCTGCAACTATGCCCATCTCTGACCAAGAACAGTGTTTCATTTCCTCCGAAGTTTCTTTACACAGTGATAACCATGACAGTTTTCATAAGGAACTGGTCTGTCATTCGGAACATGAAGCAATTTGGACTTGCAAGAACTTAAATTTGTTGGTTGGATCCAATTCTATATTCATAATCCCAATACAATCTACCAAAATGATCATTTTAACTGACAACCTTGTCAGATCAAGGCCAAAAAAGGAGGCTTGTTGTTTGCATTCTCTGCATGGAATTGAATTAACTCATCAGTTTAACTAAAACATCTATCAAAGTTCTCATATAAATCCAACCTTTGTTTATATATTCTGAAATAAATATACTTGAAGTTGACCTCAATTTACAAATGGATTATATTTCAAAATCCATTTTGGTCAATTATTTTATTATATATAAATGATGTTTGGTTTTCCTGGTTAGCCCAAAGAGTATATCTAATCCATAACTATTGGTCTAACATGCTACTACTCACCAAAGCTCTACATCTTGGAAGCAGGTCAACTCTCCTTCAAGGGCTGGGCCCCAGGATAGTCCTTTTTTTTTATTTCATCCACTTTGAAGCCCACCTATTTACTAAAATGTTCCAAGTGTTTTTGTAATAGCAGTGGAAGCAGGGACTCCAATAAAGGGGGTGACCCATATCACAAAGAGAGGAGAAATAAAATTAATTATGGCTATTATGAAATTGTAAACATGAATTTGTCTCTCAACAGAAAACCTGATAGCTGCTTGTATATTTTTTTCCAGAAAAAAACAAACAGAAAACACTTGTGTAAACTGGTTATTTTACATGAATAGTGTATCCTGATGTCAGGATGCCCTGATGCCTACACTTAGTTGTGTAAAGAACACTATCTCTTCAGTGTAGCTATAAGGTACAATCTTCAGATTTGGTCTATATGAATGACTAAGATCCTTAAAACTACTCTGTTCTAAAATTGAAGCATGTTGAGTTAGGAATTAATGAGTTAGGATCTCTAATTGTTCTTACTGAGGAAGTGCTTTGGGCTCTTTTGGTTTCCCCAAAGTTTCATGATCCTAAGAAAAATGATAAGGAACCATTTTATTTCCTGAGTTACTGAGGTGAGCTCCTGTCCTAGAGCTCTACCAGATAAGGCATGTGCCTCTATGGACTGGTAATCTTGGTAGAGTAAGTCTCAATGACCAAGAACTACTGCTTTGAAATAGCTGGTTTGTTAAACTTTGGTTTGGGTCTTATCTGGAAGCTTGGTTCTTCTGACATCCAAAGAAGCTCCTGCACATCTTAAAACTGTGGGAGATTGATCCCACTCCTGCCTTCAACTTCCTCACGTGTCCCTGTCTACTTTTGGTGGGGCTCCCAAGTTGATTCTGGGCTTGTCCCGTAACTTTCTTTGACCAATGAGACATTAGCAAAGGTGATGCAAGCAGAGACTCTGAAAGTCTTCCTTCTGGTGCAATTGGTACCCTGCTGCCATGTGAGCTCAGGCTAGTCTGGTGGGAGATGAGAAACATACATCACCCTTACCCCAGAAGCAGAGCAGCCAAGCTAACTGGCAGCTGATCCCAGACACATGATAATCCCAGCTGAAACCAAGAGGATTTTCCAGATGAGCACACCCCATAGGGCCAATCCATAGAACCATGAGCTAAATAAATGGTTATTTTAAGCCACTTTAAACCACTAGCTTTGAGGCAGTTTGTTATGCAGCAAAAGCTAACTGATGCAAGAGCTAAATAAAAGATTACAAATGCATTTATATAAGTATAAAGGTGAAGATAACCCCCTTTTTCATAATGTTTTTTCAGGAGTGGAATTAAACCATTGCCTACAGAGGAAGGAGTAGTACTAGGATAATGATCTGGTTCCCCCTACAACCTTGGCTTCTGAACAACTTTTAAAAAGAATAACAAAGTAGAGGGGCGTTCACTACCCAATTTCAAAATTACCATAAAACTACAGTAATAAAAACAGTGTGATTGGCACAAAGACAGACCTATAGATCAATGGAATAGAACAGAAAGTCCAGAAATAAATCCTTGTATTTATGGAATTGATTTTTTACAAAGAACCAAAGAATCTGATGGAGAAAGGATAGTTTTCTTCAATAAATGGTGCTAGAACAAGTGTATATCTATATGCAAAAATAATAATAATCTTAAATCTTTACCTCATTCCATACACAAAAATCAGCTCAAAACTGATCATATGCCTAAAGAGCTAAAACTATAAAAATGCTACAGGAACTATAGGAGAAAATCTTTGTGACTTTGAGTTAAGCAATGTGTATTAGTCAGCAAAAGGGGTGCTGATGCAAATTACCAGAAATCTGTTGGCATTTATAAAGGGGGTTTATTTGGAGTAGAAGCTTACAGTTACCAGACCATAAAGCATAAGTTACTTCCCTTACCAAAGTCTGTTGCCACACGTTGGAGCAAGACGGCTGCTGACGTTTGCCAGGGTTCAGGCATCTTGAGTTCCTCTCTTCCTGGAGCTCCATTTCTCTCTGGGCTCAGCTCCTCTGTTTCCTCCACGAGGTCAGCTGTAGACTATGAGGCTCTCTAGGCTTTGCCTCTCTCCACAAGGCCAGCTGTGAACTGTAAGGAGAATGGCTTGTCTCTTTTCCCAGGGTCTTCTCTCCTTCCTCACAGCCAAGCTCCTCTATGTGCTTACTTCCCTGGGCTCCAGCATCAAAACTAAGCATCAGAACTCCAACTCAAAAACTCCAACTCACTTCTCTGCTCTGCCATGTAGTTCCCTCTCTGAGTCCCTGCCCACCAAGGGGTGGGGACTCAACGTCCTACTGACATGGCCCAATCAAAGCCTCAGTCATAACTTAATCACACCCAGAGGAACAGGCCAGTTTACAAACATAATCCAATATCTATTTTTGGAATTCATAACTATATCAAACTGCCACACAATGTTTCTTAGATGTGACACCAAAATCATAATCTATAAAATTAAAAATGATAAATTGGACTTCATCAAAACTAAAAACTTCTGCTTTTCAAGAAACACCATTAAAATTAAAAGACAAGCCACAAACTGCTAGAAAAGGTTTGCAAATCATATATTTGATATATGATATCCAGAATATACAAAGAACTTCTACAAGTCAACAATAAAAAAGGTGATTAATCCAATTTAAAAATGGATAAAAGATTCAAATAGACATTTCTCCAAAGAAGATTTACAAGTGGCCAGTAAGTTCGTGGAAAGATGCTCAGCGTCATTAGTCATTAGGTAAACGCAAGTCAAAACCATGATATGACTTCACACACTTCACACCCTTCCGATGGCTGTAATAGAAACCAGACAATAACAAGTGTGACAAGGAAGTGGTGAAACCGGACCTTCTAGATTGCTGCAGGGAATGTAAAACGATGTAGTCACTTTGGAAAACAATTTCTCCATGTGTTAGCAGGGTAATAGCATGTGACCGAGCAATTCCATTCTTAGGTATCCACCCAAGAGAAATATGAACTTATGTCCACACAGCAGCATTATTCCTAATAGGCAAAAAGTGGAAACAGCCCAAATGTCTATCAGTAGAGAGTAGATAAATTAAAAATGTGATATCTCCATACATTTGAGTATCCCTCAGTAATAAAAAGAATAAGCTACTGTTAGACGCTACAGCATAGATGAATCTCAAAAACATTATGCTAAGTGCGTAATGCACTCAATAAAGGCCACATACTTTATGATTTGGTTTATATAAAATTTTTAGAATTTTAAATAAACTGCACAGAAAGCAGCCAGCATTTGCTTCAAGGCGGGCACGGGAAAGGAGATTGACTGCAAATGGGCACAGGGGAGCCTGTTGAGGAGATGGGAGCATTCTAAACGGACTGCAGTGATGATTACACGACTCTACAAGCTCACTGGGAAGCACTGACTTTTATACTTAACCAATGTATTTCCAGGTAAGTAAATACAGTTGACCTTTAATGAGATTAAGTGTTAAAAACAAATTTTGGCGTTCCTCCTGAAAGAGAGGGGAAAAAGGAATTGGTGAGTGCATGAACAAATACAATTTTGAATTTGACTACATCTAAAATACGGCTTTAAAAACGGCTCACTGCTGTGCCTCTTGGCATGGATGGGCATGTGCATGTGTCTTAAGGACAGACATGGTGAAACAACAGCACTGTTCTTTACTTTGGCATTTTTTAGGAAAGTGAAAGCTGTCATAGCGTAATCATTCCAAGCTGGAGGGATTGGACAGCAGGGACCTGGTGGCTGCCCCCGCGAGCCTGGGAGGGCCCGTCGCTGGCACAGGCTGAAGCCGTGTCTGTGAAATCATGGTTGCATCCAGATACCCGGCTTCCAATTCACTGAGGAACACGATGGTGACCCTGATGGGCGTGTGGTTCGGTCTCACTAACTCAGGCCAGTTGTTTGAAAACATATTGTCTTAAAGAGCAGCCTGTTCATCACTTTTCACTATCTTGCAGTACAAGTTTGAGAAGGGAAAGGCATTGTACATTTTCCTGATGTGATTTTACTTCCCCACATTTAAGAAAAATCCCTTTTATTACTTCGTGACAGCTAAGAAGATTGCACCAGATTTTTGTTTTACTTCATCTATAAGAAGATGCCTTGTGGTGATAAATTAAAGCTGGCAAGGATTAAGGGACAATTCTCCACCTACGTGACCGTGCGCTTCCACGATCGTCCATAGGTAGCTAAACCAGCCTCTGCCAAAGACGCCCGAGCCTAAGCCACACGCAGACAAACGGAGGAGTAACGTTCATTCTAGCTAAAAATACCCAGGGAACGGGACCTCAGGAATTTTGTCCCTTAAGATATTTAGTCTGTCTGAGAAATCCATTTCACATAGGAACATGGTAGAAACAGAGGGAAAACAATCCACTGGCCTGTCAGACCAAAGATGTTTTTTTAGCCTATTATTATCATTCTGAAGTAGAAAGGACAAAACGCAAGATAAAGTTCATGCGCCGTGTCTGGTGTGTCTGTGATGACGCAGACTCTTATTTTTTATATCTTATGTTTTATTAAGGCCAAGTAAGCAAGTCCAGCCCAGAAGCTGAGCTTTTGCATTTTAATTTGGGGGTCTGAACAATACTAAAGCTTCTGAGCACAAAGAAGGTAAAAGTCTAGAATTCCACCATCCTTTTCCCCAGATATTACACTGCAGAAATTACACTACAGCTCGTGAGAAATAGACTCATAAATTTAAAGTATTTATGGCGCTTTCTCAATTATTATTCTGGGATATAGAACATTCTCCAGCTTAAATGGAAAAGTCAGCTTACAAGTGGTTTAAAATGAGAAATACAGCATTTTAAAAAGTTATTTGAACATATATATAAAATATAGCAAAGCTTCTGGGGCATATTTTAATTTAAAAGAAATCAATGATTTTCTAAACTAATTTTAATTACTCAAATTGCCTATTGTCATTATGAGCTAAGCCTCATTCTTTCTTCTTATAATTAAATGTGATCATTTGCTGAAATTGTCCTTCTCTCCATGGGTAATGAGCACAACCTGACCTTGTGAAAAGAATTAACTTCCCAAAATGAACAGTTCCCTTTATTTCAGTTTGTAATTAACAAAAATAAAGAGGGAGGGTTCTGGAGTGAGCCAGCTTTCCACACACCTGCTGGCAGTGAGAGAAAAAGCTTGTCTGTGCACACCTGATACAAGTGCACCTGAGAGGCAGGTGTCACTTAACGAAGAGCAAGCCTGCTATGGGCGCCCGTCCACAGCCCCTGCCCCGCCCCAGGCAGGTGGCCCTGCAGCAGCTGCTCTGTGCTCTTTGCCACCACCCCCTCCCTTCCTTCGCCGTGCCTTTGCCCACATATACAGAGCTAAAATATAAACAAGTATGGAAACGCCAGAGTCGAATGCTGTGGAAGGTAAATATTTAGCCCTAATCTCTCCCATACTTGCCACCTCACGAGAGCACTCAGTACACAAAACTGCTCGTTTTACTTCCTATGAGTCATGTGTGTGGATCCCTTAGAGAAGCAAAGGAACTTGCTGGGGCGAGTGGAAAATCCGCTAGTCCTCAGTGCCAGCATGCCCAGTGGTCTGGGAGGCGGCGTTTTCCTTCTGCTTCTTAACACTGTAAGGCTGTCAGGAGGCAACCAAGACGAGCCTGTCTTTAAGGAGAAATGTGGAAAACCTGGGAATGTGGTCATGAAGGAAGAAGGGAGCCATGACCACAGGCGAGGAGGAAGCAGGGCTGCCACCTGCTCAGGGGAAGCCCAGGGGCTGTGCTAGCCGCCTCGCGGGCTGAACTGCGTTTGCCGAGAAACACTGGGCCTGGAACTTATATGGCTTCCACGTGGGCACAGAAACTGTGTGCCAGGCAGTCTCAAGATACCACAAAGGAAGCACACACCTCTAAGGAAAGTCGGGGGTGACGTGGCCTGGATATCTGATTGCCGAGACAGAGGGAGGCTGGAGATGAGTGTGGGCTTCTCAAGTCCCCTCAGGAAGCACTTTTTAAGTTACTGGACCAAAGAGAGTCCTTCGAACATAAATGAAGGTATTTTCTCTGGATTGGTTAATTCAGTGATGATTTGAAAACCCCACGATTCAAAATGGCTCCTGTGCAGTGAGCTAGTAGAATGCTGATCCACAGAGTGGGGAGCTGGAAAGTAGAATGGGGCAGGAACTACTAGAGAAGAGGTTAGATTAGCTGTAAAGACGAGACGTCTATAATAAAAGTTGCAAATGCTTAACGAAATTGAGATTGAGATTATTAAGCCTGTCCCACAGATTCTTTAAACCGGGGGAAATAGTATATTTAAGCCAGGAGTCAGAATCTCTTAATTTAAAAATCCTGTGTGATCGTAAATGTCAGGCGCTATCATATGTGCATAAACTTTCTATCTCAAATCGCACAAGACTTATTAGAGGTGGCTTTTATTATTCCCTATTTCCAAGTGAGGACACTGAAAATCAGAATAGCCAAATTGATGACCTAGTATCATGGATCTTATAATTGCAAGGGTGAGGATTTGAGCCTGAGTTTACCTGATGTTAAAAGTCTTGCTTTTTATTACCCTAAATATTTAGATTTTACATTAAGAAAGTCCCTGTGGTCATGACTGCATGGTCGTGGGCTGCGAGACGCCAGGGCCTTGGCTACAGCTGTGTGAGCGTCTTCCCACCAGAAGGCTGGGCGAAATCAGAGCTCAGGCTGAAGCCCTCAGAGCCAGCCACCAAGCGCCCAGACAATATCAACTCCACTCCCTCCCCTCAGGAAGTCTAGGAATTCAGGAAGGATGGACTTGTTGCCTGTCTTAGGTGCAGTTCCCTGGGAAATGGACCTGAGATGGAGATTTGCAACAAGAATATTTTGGGGAAGGGAGGACAAGAGAGATACTCATGGAGAATTGAAGGAAGAAAGAAACGATATTGGACAGACAGAAGAGTTGAATGGAGAGGCAGCTGCAGCCAAGGCCAGCCAAGTTGGGGTGGTTCTTCAGGTGGCTCTCCTTGAGGCAACGCTTAATGCCCTGCCCCAGGAAAGAGCACGACCTTGGGCATGGCGGTGCCCCATGCCCACCCCAGGAATGAGCACGAGGTGAGCATGGCGGCACCCCACGCCCACCCCAGGAAAGAGCACGAGGTGAGCATGGCGGCGCCCCACGCCCACCCCAGGAAAGAGCACGACCTTGGGCATGACGGTACCCCATGCCCACCCCAGGAATGAGCACGACCTTGGGCATGGCGGCGCCCCACGTCCACCCCAGGAAAGAGCACGACCTTGGGCATGACGGTACGCCATGCCCACTCCAGGAATGAGCATGATCTTGGGCATGGCGGTACCCCATGCCCACCCCAGGACAGAGCACGACCTTGGGCATGGCAGCGCTTCGTGGCTAAGGACCAGCCCAGAAGGTAACTGGGCTGAGAGCTTCTGTAGGGGAGGTTTTGGAGGCACCCACAGCTCCCCAGCACTGCTAGGCCACTTAGACCAGCTTGCCTCGGAAGGGCCAGGTATGGCTCGTTCAGTAAAACGTGGACTCTCTGAGAGGCAGGCTTGCCAACAGAGCAAGGAACAGGTGTAATCAGGGTCACTACCTCCAAGAAGCAGCGTCATGCCCATGAAGTGCTGCATTTCTCTACGATCTGGAAGTGGAAACAGAGAGAAAACCACTTCCAAGGCTTTAACTCTTAGTTTAGCAGACTTGATGGAGATCAGTCTATGCTCAGATTGGAAATGCTTGAAGAAGTGAAATGTTGCACCCAGCACTCTCTGTGACCCTGCACGCCTGATAGGAGCTCCACAGAACATTTGAGAAGGGGTGAGATGGAGGAAAAACAGCTTGCTACCAAACCAGGATGAGCCAGATATCACATCCACATGCAACCCATTGGGACAACTCCTTTACACTGAATAGGAAGCTCATCTCTGGGGTGGACACAGACCTATGTGTCAAACTAAAGGGTTAAAATCCCCTCTCTTTCAAAAAGCATTGGGTATTAGGCTCCATTATTTCTAGAATAGTTTCACTAAATATTTTCCAAAAGATGGGATGTTAAACCAGATTACACCCTAGATTCCTTGTCTACAAGTGATTGACATGGGCTTGAGAGCCTACATTCACTCAATTAAAATTTATTGAACATACTTACCTGGCAGGGGAGGTGCCATGATCACGAAGGTGGTTTTCCCAGGGCGAGGCTGATCCACTGCACTCCGGATGTGCTGACCCCTGCAATTTCCCCAAAGGTGGGAAACTCGACTGCATAATTTGTGGTAGTGGGGGACTGCGTTCACACTCTCTCCTGTGAGGAGGGAAATTTATTGAACATCTTTATGTACCAAGCACTATTCTAGTCCCAGAGGACAAAAAATTACTGGAATAGTATTTTCTGCCATCAAAAATCATACTTATTAAAGACACATAAACAGCTAGTTATAAAGCTATTTTGTAAAATCTACAGTAGAGTTATGTAGAATTCAGAAATAGACCCTCAAATCTATAGTCAAGTGATTTTTGACAAGGCTGTCAAGCCAACCTAGCAGGGCCAGAACAGTCTGTTCAACAAATGGTGCTGGGAGAACTGGATAGCCACATCCAAAAGAAAGAAAGAGGACCCTTATCTCACACCTTATACAAAAATTAACTCAAAATGGGTCAAGGACTTAACTATAAAAACAACAACCATAAAACTCCTAGAAGAAAATATAGGAAAACATCTTCAAGATCTTGTGGTTTCTTAAACCTTTTACCCAAAGCACAAACAAAAAAAGAAAAATTAGATAAATGGGACCTCCTCAAAATTAAATACTTCTTCATCTCAAAGAACTTTGCCAAAAGCATAAAAAGGCAGACCACTCAATGGGAGAAAATATTTGGCAATCACATGTCTGATAAAGGTTTAATATTCATGATATACAAAGAGATCATACAACTCAGCAATAAAAAGACAAAGTACCCGATTTAAAAATGTGCACAAGACTTGAAAAGACAATTGTCCAAAGAAGAAATACAAATGGCAAAGAAAGATGAAAAAAAATGTTCAACATCACTAGTGATTAAGGAAATGCAGATCAAAACTACAATAAGATATCATTTCACACCTACTAGAATGGTCACTATTAGAAATTCAGAAAACTGTAAATGTTATAGAGGATGTGGAGAGATAGGAACACTTCTTCACTGTTGGTGGGAATGCAGGATGGTACAGCCACTATGGAGGACTGTTTGACAGTTCCTAAAGAAGTTGAATATAGACTTGCCATGTGACCCTGCAATACCACTACTGGGTATATACCCAGAAGAACTGAGAGCAGTGACATGAACAGACATCTGCACACCGATGTTCATAGCCACATTATTCACTATCGCCAAAAGTTGGAAACAACCCAGGTGTCCATCAACAGATGAATGGATAAACAAACTGTGGTCTATTCACACGATGGAATATTATGCAGCTGTAAGAAGAAATGAAGTCATAAAGCATATGGCAACATGGATGAACCTGGAGGACATTATGTTAAGTGAAGCAAGCCAGACACAAAAGGACAAATACTGTATGATTGCATGACTATGAACTTAATATATTATGTAAACTCATGGAGTTAAATAAATAGAATATAGGTCACCAGAAAATAGAAGGAAGGTAGAGAACGGAAAGCTGAGTTTAATCTGTGCAAAATTGGTAAAAAGGTTTTTTGTAAATCTTTGGAAATGAATAGAAATGGTTAAAGCATATCATGGTGTTTATAACCAGCAATGTTATTGTATGGGTATGACAGTGGTTGAAAGGGAAAGTCTAGGATCATGAATATTACTAGAAGGAAAGCTAAAAACTGTAACATGGTACTGTGTGTGACAGTAAAACCTCATGTAAACACGAATATGGGTGATATTGCATATTTAAGATGATTTTTACAAACTATAAATACAAATATACTAGAGAGAAGGAAAAAGAATAGCAGTTACCTACGGCAGGGGAAGAAGCATAGAGATTGAGAAGTGATGAGTTTTGTTTGTTTTTTATTATTAGTGGAATAATGAAAGTACTCTAAGAATGACCGATGTTATGAATGCACAAATATGTGATTACACAGAATACCACTGATTGTACACTTTGGATGGATTTATGCTTTATTAATATGTATCAATAAAATTGATTTGTTTAAAAAAAAAACATGCTATGGGAGCCTGTGGTTTGAAGCTGTATGTACCCCTGAAAAGTGTTTTCTTAAAGTGGGGCCTTTGTAAGTAGGATCTTTGGATGAGTAGGATCTTAAGATGTGACCTACCTCATTCAGGATGTGTTTTCATTTACTCTTACTGGAACCCTTTATAGGAGAATGAAATTCAGAGAAAGAGGGAGAAAGCCAGGGTAGCAAGTAGCTGAAAGCAAGGAAACCCCGAAGAGAAGGGAGAGACCAGCAGGTGCTGCCATGTGCCTTACCATTTGACAGAGGAGTCCAGGATCACCGGCAGCCGGTCTTCAGGAAGAAAGCATTGTCTGATGATGCCTCGATTTGGACAGTTTCCTGGTCTCCAAACTGTAAGCTTGTAAGCTAATAAATTCCCATTGCGCAAGCCAACCCATTTCTGGCATCTTGCTTTCAGCAGCCTAGCAAACTAGAACAGAGACCAAGGGAGAAGTAGTCACAGAGGCATAACAATAATATATTTGGAAATAATGGCAGGTGTTCAACTGAATGCAGAGGTCATAGTTTGAAGTCCAAGAGCTCTGCAATCTAGCAGCCCTGCCCTGCTAGCTTAAGTGATCACCCCTGCCATTTATGGCGCCATCCTCCCAGGGGAAGCAGGGGTAATTCTAAGATATTGGGAACGAAAGAAACAGAGAGAGAAAAATTCACCGAGTCAGGCAGTTCTTCTGAAACTATTTTCCTCCAAACCTAAACAGAATTTGGCATTTCCCTTCAAAGAATGCAGTTATAAAAAGAACATAAGCTCAATTAAACCACAGAATCCTTTACACATTTTTCTGTTGTAGTAATCACTGCCTCTCTGATTGACACATACCTTATTAGCAAATAAAATTGACCTTGACTTCAAAAACCACAACTTAACTACTTACCCACCCCACCCTAAGTAACCTGCTTCCTTTTTAAAAAGAATGAGAACTATTTCTGGCTTAGGCATTCTAGCATGCATCAACAGCTTGATTTTGTTTGGAGTTTTTTAAGGGGCAGTTAGGAAACAAGAAAAGACACCTCTTTGTAAAACAGTGTAATGTCTGGCTGCCTGGGAAACATTGTTTCAGATGATCTATTATAACTTGCTCAGACTTCCTCCGCTCCCTCCCACTCTTAGGCAAAACGTTCCTTTCCTGAGGCAGTAAATTGAGGAGAGGAGAGCCTGGCGGCCTGGCTCGTCCCAGGGGCCTAAAAGCAGGGGGTTAGTTACCCTCTTCCAATGAAGGAGGGGGCAAATTTAGGAAGTTAATAGTGAACAGAGTCGTATTTGAATGCTTTAACCCAGGATAAAACTTGAAAGCGGTGGGTATCTCAGTTTGCCAGGTCTTCTCTAACAGAGTAGTTGGCTGACACTGCAGGAATTTTTTCTGTCTCACACTTTTGGAGGCAAGAAGTCCAACATCAAAGTGTTCATGTAGCTAGAAGTTGCAGAGACTGAAACTGATAAGTCTGACTTCCCCAAATTGTCACTCCACCCTAAGGACCCCTTACATAGAGATGCTATCAGACACCTTTCAATGAATACCTATTTATGCTTGGCATTCTCCTGCTTGCAGAAGAGTGTCTTTACACACATTATCACATTTAATCCCCAACACAGCCTTTGGTATTAGGCGATGCTAGTTACAAATCTTTTATAAAGGTAAAATGTTTAAAAACCTAGGAAAGGTTGCTGAGACAGTTGCCATTATATGGGCTACACCAGGTGAGCTTGGGTCTTTGATATCTTATCCTGCTAAGAATAGATTGAACTAGATGATGTCTAAGTCTTGACAATTCTATAACGCTCTCTAGAAATAGCTAACACTGTACTCTCTGTGCATTTTATATGGTAAGGGGAAATTCAAGAACACCATCTTTTACTTAAGGAATAATGATGCTATTAAAATGATGGTAGTGATTGAGAGAACAAGTTTTGGAGTCAGTCCAACCTGGCTAAGAATCTGGGCTTTGTCACTTAAGAGCTATGTGCTCCTATAGATGCTATTTAATCCAAAACTCCTTTTCCTCATTTGTGAATTGTAGATTACCTACTGCATAAGCATCATGGGAATCAAATAAGATGATGTCCATAAAACACTTAGCACAGTATCTGGCCTCTACTAAGTGCAAAATAATTGGTAGCTGTAGTTATTTTTTAAAAAACAAGTAATCACATTTTTTTGATTATATCAGTTAGTTTCTTGTTATATTTACTAGAAAAAAAATAGTGGTGTCCTTCAGAATACAAAATTGTACTTCTCTCTCATGTAAAAGAAGCAAGGAGGCAGGCTCTGCAGGACACATATGGTGTTTCCATGGTGTCCCCAGGAGGACACGGGATACTACCTCTGTGTTCCGTCATCTGGCCAATGGTTTCCATTCTCGAGGCCCCTCATGGGACTTAAGCCAGCGCATCTGAGTCCTGGGCCTGAAGGAGGACCACCAAGACAGAAGAGACCCCTTGAGGCTGGGCAGCTCCCCTTAGGCTGCCTTCCCAAAGTCCATGCAGCCTTCAACTCAGTTACCAGACCTTAGTGTCATGACCTCACTTTGCTACAGGTAAACAGAGACGTGTAGCCCATTGGTCTAGGAAAAATTAAAGGCCCAGCTTTAAAAATCAGCATTTGTTTCTAAGAAGAAATGGAAAAATGAATGTTGGAAAAGGTAACTACAGTCCCTGCTGCTGGATAAGAGTAATATTACCCTGTCAGAGCATGCCCATGCTGCTGGAATATTAGTAGCTCCTTAGTTCTATCATTTTATTCTAAAGATGAGGAAATGCCTGCCCAGGGAGGTAACAGATGCCTGAAAGTTTTCATGGTGAGTCAGTGGCCGCACCCAGGAAGTCAGGTCTTCCAACTTCCAGCTTGTCCACGGCACTCTCCATCACACCCACTGCCTTTCTAATAAAGGATTTGGGTTTAAAACACTTTATTCCCTCTCAGGGACATGAGCTGGGTCTTATTTAAGACTTTTAGTTCTTGTTTTGTCCTCAGCAATGCTTGGCAGCTAGTCACTATCCAACACAGGACGTATTTGGCATTTTAATGCTGTTTGTACTCACTCGCAGCCATTTTACCAAAAGCAACAAATACAATTCTGTTAGTTGTTCTATAGCTGTTATTTGCTGAGCCTTTAATTATTTTATTACTCTCCTTTGAGGTCTTTTCATTGTTATTTTAGTCTAAAACTTATCTTATGAAGGTACAGTTTGCTCTTCCTGCGGTTATAGTCCATGTAAACATTGAAATATTTAATTTGCAAACTCATGATTTTTATGGAGGGAAATTCAGTTCATATGCTTGTATCTCAATTAAGTTGAAATCAGTAAAATATCTGAGTGCTATTTGATATCTATGCAAGTCTTAGGGTCTTTAAATAGGCTTTTAATGAATCTTTTATTCTTAGAAATAGGAAACTGGATATTGCTAAGGGCATCTATATAAATGCACATAAGCAGAGAAATATTTGAATTGCAAATCCAGGCCAGTGGATTTTAAATGAACACTAAATTAGAGTGCATTCTCTAGCTCCTAATTAAAGAGGTTTTATCACAGGTAAAGCATCAAAAGTATAGAAGAGCATGTGGCATGCAGAAAGAAATCATGATGTAGAGGGGAGGGGGCTGTGGTGGAGAGAAGGCTACCCAGTTACTTTACCTTATCACCCCTTCCAAGCATTCTTTCAAAGGAAAACATAAGAATGTTCCTTGTTTGTAGAAACTTAGATTTCCCTCAATCACAGATTCCTTTTAAAATAATTTAGTAGGAAATTCCAAATATTAGGACCATGTCTTTCATGGAAAGATGTTAATCCTAAGTTAGTAAATGAAGAAGAAAAGTTATGGAGCCCAAATAAGACCTTGTTGTTTTTAAAAAATAATATACATAATAATCGACATTTTCAAAATTCTAGAAGGGTGTGTGCCTAGATAAAAACAATGAATATCTTGAGTGGTAGAATTGTGAGTTTTTTCCTCCCATTTGCCTATTTATACATATATTTTTACTTTTATAAAAAATACATAGTTTTTCTAAAAGGAAAAACAAATATGTTTATGTTTTGTCTTAGTAGGACACACCTACTTGATGATGAACAACTGGTTTTGAAAGAAATAAAATAGGCTAATTCCTAGCTGCACATTTTCATGAATGAACCAGATCCATCCAGGGAAAAGTTTATATTGTGTGGAAAGAATATCTATTGTATTGGTGATTATTATGGTTCAATTTATCCAACAATACATTTGGTCCTTTTAGGATGTTGGAATACATCTATTATTGTTACAGAATTTTAAAAGAAAAAATCCACATGAAGTTACTATTACTTTTACTATGGTGTATTGAGAAAACAAAACAAAATAAAACAGAAAAGCAAGTTCGTAGGAAGTATTTTAAAATGAGTTTATATTTTGTTATATTTGAAAAGGAGTAGCATGAATATGTGACATGTTATTTTTCCAGTCCATAAATCGCGATCATATTCAGAGCACATATTAATGGACAACCACTGGCAATAACTGCACACCCCCGGGGCCTGAGCTCCACAGACTGGGAGCCTCCTGAATAACCCCAGGGCTCCTGGCCCCTCCACTGTGCATACCTTGACTCACCTGCCCTACAGATGAAGGGAAATTTCCCCCAGAAGTCAGTCTTGTCTCTCTCTCTTCCCATTTTGCTCATGGTTTTTCTCACCTGCCTGCCCCTCCCACTTCTCTCTTTGACAAGGCACGGGAGGTGTTGAGAAAAGATCCAGAAGGAGCCCCCCCCAAAAAGGCAGCATACAGTGTGGGGGCAAGGAAAGAGGGAGAGAGGATGTTAGGCTGCATTGCACAGCGTTCAGATCAAGCAGAGGTGGCCACCCTGGCCTTCAGAGCCCTTCTCCAGGTGTGCTACAGGAGCTCTGCTTTGAGCTGCCGCAGGCACAGGCTGAACCCAGTGCCCAGCACACTGCTTCAAATCCTTTTGTGCACCATCCTTCTCCCACATATATTAGAATCTAGACCAAGCGTAGGCTGTGTCCTCTCGGTGTCCATTTCTGAGACTTGTATATTTCTGGCCAAACCTGGTAAACCCATAGTAGAGCTCAATAAAAGTCTATTTCCACTGGGCTGAGAATCTTCATAGAAAAGAGCTCGCCTGGGTAGGATGGGAATGGAAGATGCACAGACCTTCTCAGAGCTCTAACTGAAGAATGAGCCAAAGAGCTCTCCAAGAAAGAACTCATCCTACAGCATCACGAGCCGCTGGCCACGATACGTGGAGATTCAGAGGAGCACTGACTGAGGACATGTCAGTTAAATCTGTTCCCAGCCCATTTTCAAAGGAAAAAAGCTGTGAATCAAAGGTGGACACCCTGGACCCTGAAATCTCTGTAAATCATCGAGCACAGGCAGGATCAGCTTCGGAGCCCTTCCAGTAGATCACGACTCAAAGAGGAGAAGGGTGGAGCAGAAAGAGAGTCAAGCAAGGACCCAAGGGCACACGATTACCACCCAGAAACCGAGGCTCTGTGATTGTAATTTAGATCTACTGGTTTCCAGAACAATTTACCAAGTCGCCAGCCACCAAAAAAAGAAGCGAGAGTTTATGTTTCCACCCTGATATGAATAAGCCTCTTTGAGGCCAGCCTACTTGCCAAGAGAGCAGCTGGCTCACGGTCCACATCGTCTTGGCAATTCTGCCTTCAGCAAAGCCTGAAAGGCTGAACAGGATAAATGAAGCACAGGTTTCCAGTCTTCACATGTCCCGCCAACTAGGCTTCTTACACCTTGCCTGTAAAGATGGGATCAAAGAACCACACTCGCATGATGCTAAATCCTTCCCTGGGCAGCGGGCTGCATCATTGTGGACGTCTCTCCCCTTACAGCAAGGGCTCCAGGGACTTGCCGCACTGCATGGGGACATTTCACCAGAAGGTGGCTTCTCCTCAGTTCCTATGCACCTGCTCACGGTACTTGTGCGTGGGTGAGGAGGGGAGACCAGGTGCCGAGACCCCTGGTTCATCCTCTCCATGGAGCTCCAAGTCCAGCTCACACAGGCAGGCGGCCTGGAGCCCACGCACACCCATAGTTCCTTGGCTGCCCGTCCCTGGAACCTTTCTAGAATCTTTGAGTAAACTGGAGCCACGCCCAGGACCTTGGCCTGGCCCTGCCACCTGCCTTCCGGTGAATGCTCACAGCACCACGCGGAAGCCCTAAGAGGCTCAGAGCTCAGACTGCATCAGGAGTGAAGGGTAAGCCCAGGGCGGCCCCCGCTGCCTGAGTCCCACTGCTGCTGAAGCAGGTCCCACACGCACGCAGCCTGCAGTGACGCAGCGCCATCCGTTCAGGGTTCTGGAGGTCAGCGGCTCAACACCCGCCTCGCTGGCCCAAGTCAAGGTGGTGGCAGGGCCGCTCCTTTTCGTGGCTCCAGGGTATGATCTGCTTCTCGCCTTTTCCTGCGTCCCTCGGCTTGGGGCCCCTTTCTCTGTCTTTAAAACCAGCAACGTAGCATCATGCTTGTCACAACATTGCCTTTTTCTTCTGTAGTCAAGTCTCCTCTCTCTTCCTCTTACAAGGTCCCTGTGTTTAGGGACCCCTGAGATAATACAGCATTGTCTCCCCACAGGACGATTCTTAACTTAATCACATCTGCAAAGCCCCTTTTGCCACATAAGGTGGCAGTCACAGGTTCCTAGAATTAGGGGTCATTATCCAGCCCGACACACCATCTGATAAGGACGTGTGTGGTGCAAGGTATTTTACTTATCGAGACCTTTCATTAGAAAGCTATAGCATTTTATAATCTAATACATACTTTACATGTAGACATACAGAATGATTATTGAATGCAAAAGAGCTAATGTTTTACCACTCTCGGAAAGAAAATAGACAAACTCTTGTCATTTTTACCTGAATTTCCTTTGAAATTGGGGTCTTTACAGACCAACAAAAGTGGTACACTTTATCTCCAAACTTTACCTAAAATATTCCAGCTAGTAAACCAAATTAATTCTGTTTGTCTACTTTATTTGTTTTTGCAACATAAGGTGCAATGGCCCACTATAACTATAACAGATTAATCCTGAATTATTAAAATTCAAATGAACATGTGGCCATTGACTTTGGTTATGCAAAATCTTTAATTCATAAAGCATCTGCTTATGTAGGTTAGAGGGTGGTTGCAGTTATTGGGTACAAAGTGCAAAACCCAATAAGCTATTAAATACATAGAGGAATTTGTTTCACAGCACACATCTCAGGTTTGCTGATGAAAATGGGCTGTAAAACAGGAAAAGTTAGGATGTGTTAATACATTTTTGTCAATGGAGACTATGATTCAATATTGTAGAATCTAATCCACATTTATATAATTGAGAGTTTTTTTTATTATATTTTAGAAGGCAAAGGCTTTTAGTCTATTAAAAATGGATAAAGGCTGAAACGTTTTGCTTTTAGAACCAAACTAACTGTAATTGCTATTTGTAGTCAATGCTAAAAACCTAAAGAATAATTAAAAAAGAAAACTGATAAGGTAGTGGAGTGTAATAGAAAGAACATCAGACTTACAGCAAAAACTCAGCCTTACAGCTGAGGCCTCCTCAGCCTCCCTTCAACCCTGATTATGCTACTTATCAGCTGCATCCTTTAAGATGACTTATTGGATTTCCCAGAACCTCAGTTTCCTTATTTATAAAATGTGTTATACCATTTCCTTCAAAATTTGGTGTAATAAGTGAAATTTTTATGTTACAAGTTTTCTGAATTGCTATACAAGTAGTAAGATGTTAGGAAGTTTCCATCATGGACTGTAGCTTTCTTACAAATATATTCATTGTTAATTGTATAGGTTTTGGTAAAGTGACTGAAAGGTAAAGTGTTCTTAAAGTTAAAAGTTTCACTAGCACAACTCATTTGTATCCCCAGAGGACATCTCTAAACTTGCCAAGTTGGTGAAGTTGCTTTCTGTACTTTATCATGTAAAGAAATACTTCTAAAATATCAGCTTCAGTAAAAGGGAGATGATTTCAGAGCCAAGGTAGCTAAGGCAAAAGCATCTCATTTGAGGCAAAAGTGGTCTAAAGAGCCTTTGAAAGATATTTGCATGACTGGGAGGTAGGGCGTCAAAGAATCCGAAAGACAAAACAGCAGTTTTATCCACTGACACCTACAAATGTTTGAATATGTACTTAGTGTTTTAATTTAATACACAATTTCATTAATAAGCTATCTTGTGGCATTTTCTAGAACTTGAAAAAAATCAGTAGTAATAAACACTACACGAACTGACACTGAAAACAGTCCTGACCTCCACGAGTTGTTACAGGAATTCAGCTCTGCCAGAAACTGAAGCGGCTGCCTGCCTCTGCCCCTCCAGGGTGTGCCGCATCTTCAGTCACCTCAGCCCACAAGGAGACCCGTTAATGTGTCCAGGACATAGCTGAGCTCTTCCCCAGACTGCATACTCATCCTCACCCCCAACTACACACACCTATTCCCATGTCCCCTATTCTGGGGATTTCTGGGGATTACTATGCCAGCAGAGCACCATGCAATAGTAGCAACTCAATAAATACTTGTCAAATCATTCCCACATGTCCTCCTTTAAATAAACAATCTCAGCTCCTTTCCTTTTTCACCCAGATAGTGTTTCGCATCTTGTTAATCATTTTGCTGTACTTTTTATCCTGGAACTTTTACATTTACTTATAATTCTCTTCAAATGAGCAAAGTATGTGAATAATTAATTATGTGAATAATTCTTTTTTTCTGCATTAGACAAGTTGTAGGTTTATAAAACAATCATGCATAAAATACAGAATTCCCATATACCAAACTATTATTAACACCTAGCAGCATTGGTGTGGAATATTTGTTACAATTAACAATAGCATTTTTTATAATTGTTTTATTAACTATAGTCCATGGCATAACTTAGGGTTCACTGTTTGTGTAGGGTAGTTCCATGGATCTTATTTTTAATTTTTATTCTGTTACCATAAATAAAATCTAATATTTCCCCTTTAAACCACGTTCAGTTGTGTATAGCAGTGCCGCTAATTGTGTTCACAATCTTCAGCTGCCATCACCACCAGCCACTACTGAAGCCTTCCCATCATCCCAAAAAGCAACTCTGTACATTTTACACCTTAACTTTCCATTCCCTGCCCCCACCACGTCCCCTGGCAACCTATTTTCTAGATTCTGACTCTACGAGTTTGCTTATTCTAATTGTTACAAATCAGTGAGATCATAACAATATTTGTCCTTTTGTGTCTGGCTTATTTCACTCAACATGATGTCTTCAAAGTTCATCCATGTTGTTGCATGTACCAGGACTTCATTCCTTTTTACAACTGAATACTATTCCATTGTATTCATGAGTTGATGGACACTTGGGTTGCTTCCATCTTTTGGCACTTGTGAATAATGCTGCTATCAACATCGATATACAAATATTTTTTTGAGTCCCTGCTTTCAGTTCTTTTGGGTCTATACCTAGTAATGGGATTGCCATGTCACATGGTAATTCTATTCTTAGCTTTCTGAGGAACCACCAAACTGTCTTCCACAGTGCCTGCACCATTTTACATTGCCACGAGCAAGGAACAAGTGTTCACATTTCCATTTCTCCACATCCTTTCCAACATTCATTATTTTCCTTTTTTTTTTTTTTTTTAATAGCAGCCATTCTAATGGTTGTGAAATGGTATCTAACTATGGTTTTCATTTTTTTCTCTGGTGACTTGTGATGTTGAGCATATTTTCATGTGCTTTCAAGCCATTTGTAGATCTTCTTTGGAGATAAGTCTATTCAAGTCTTTTGTCCAATTGTTAATTGGTTTGTCTTTTTGTTGGTGAATTGTAGATTTTTTAATATATTCTGGATATTAAATTTTTATCAGATATGTGTTCTCCAAATATATTCTCCCTTTGTGTAACTTATTGTTTTACTTTCATGATAAAGTCATTTGAGGCCAAAAAGTTTTTTAATTTTGTTGAGGTTCCATTTATCTATTTTTTAATTTCTTGTGCTTTTGGTGTAAATTCTAAGAAACCAGTGCCTAACAAAGGTCTTGAAGATGTTTCCTTAAGTTTTCTTCTAAGAATTTGATACTTCTAGCTCTTATATTTAGGTCTTTGAGCCATTGTTATTTGATTTTTGTATAAGGTTTGAGGTAGGGTTCCTCCTTCTAATTTTTACAAATATAAATCCAGTTCTCACTGCACCATCTGTTGAAGAGACTATTCTTTCCCAATTGAGTGTTCTTTGCCACCTGGTAAAATTAGTAGGTCATAAACATAAAGGTTAATTATGACAATTCTGTTCTAATTGTCTATGTGTCTGTCCTTCTGCCAGTGCCATGCTGTTTTGATTGCTATGGCTTTGTAATAAGTTCTAAGACAGGGAAGTGTGAGTCCTCTAACTTCATTCTTTTTTTTCAAGATGGCTTCAGCTATCTGGGACCCCTTAAACTTCCACATAAATCTGATGATTGCCTTTTCCATTTCTCCAAAGAAGGTTGCTGGAATTTTTATTGGGATTGCATTGAATCTATACATTTCTTTGGGTAGGATTGACATCTTAAAGATATTTAATCTTCCTATCCATGAACATGGAATGTTCTTCCATTTATTCAGGTCTTCCTTAATTTCTTTTATCAAAACGTTGTAGTTTTCTATATACATGTCCTTCATATGCCTGGTTAGGTTTATTCCCAGATATTTGATTCTTTTAGTTGATATTGTAAATGGATTATTTTCTTGGTTTCTTCTTCCAATTATTCATTGCTTGTGTATAAAAACACTACTGATTTTGGGGTATTGATCTTGTACTCTGCCACGTTGCTGAATTCATTTATTAGCTCCAGGAGTTTTGTTGTAGATATTTCAGGATTTTCTGTATAAAGCATCATATCATCTGCAAATGGGGAAAGATTTACTTTTTCATTTCCAATTTGGATGCCTTTATTTCTTTTTCTCAATTGCTCTGGCAAGAACTTCCAGTACAATGGCGAGTAACAGTGGTGACAGTGGGCATCCTTGTCTTCTTTCTGCTCTTAGAGGGAAAGCTTTCAGTCTTTTTCACCATTAAGTAGGCTGTTAGCTATGGGCATTTCATATATGCCCTTTATCATATTGAGGCAGTTTCTTTCTATTCCTAGTTTTTTAAGTGTTTTTATCAATAAGGGGTGCTGAATTTTGTCAAATGCCTTTTCTGCATCAATTGAGATGACCATGTGGGTATTTTCCTTCATTTTGTTAATGTGATGTATTACATGCCTGGGATAAATCCCACTTGATCATGATACATAATTCAGTTAATATGCCTTTGGATTCGGTTTGCTAGTATTTTACTGAGGATTTTTGCATCCTTATTCATAAGATATTGATCTGTAGTATTCTTTCCTGATGATATCTTTACCTGGTTTTGATATGAGGGTGATTGTTTTATCTTGCCAAAGGGCTGCCAATGCAAAGTACCAGCAATGTGTTGGTTTTTATAAAGGGTATTTATTTGGAGTAAAACTTTACAATTCCAAGGCAGTGAAAAGTCCAACTCAAGGATTGTATAGACTGGAACATTTAATCCAGTTACATTTAAAGGCACTACTGATAATACAGGACTTTCCTCTGCTATTTTGGTATTTAACCTTTGTTAATCTGTACTTTTTTTGTCCCTCACTTTTTCCATCAATGCCTACTTTTATATTTGATTTTTTGTGTGTGCTGTATCATATTGAGTGTTTTCACATGTGTGTGCTGTATCATATTGAGTATTTTCACATTTCTACCTGAATATATTTTTCATCTGTTTTCCTTGTGGCTACCATGGGGTTAAAATTTAACATGCTAAATATATAACAGTCATATTTTACTTGATACCAACTTAATTACAGTAGCATATGTACTTTTCCTATATCCCTATGCCACCCACTTTCTTTTTGTACTTATTACCACTTATATCTTTGTTCAATATATATCCTCAACCATAGACTTATTGTAACTCTGTATGCATTTGCATTTTAGTACCTGTAGAAAGTAAGAACTGAGGTTATATACTGGCATTTATAATTAGCTAAGTGATTACTTTTACGGCAGGTCTTTATTTCTCTGTGCTGCTTTGAGCCACTGTCTAGTGTCCTTTCCTTTCAATCTGAAGAACTCCCTTTAGCATTGCTTGTAGGGCAGGTCTATTGGTGATGAACCCCCTCTGCTTTTGTTTATCTGAGAATGTCTTAATCTCTTCCTCATTTTTGAAAGAGTCTCACCAGATATAAAATTTTTCGCTGGCAATTGTTTTCTTTCGGCACTTTACATATTTCAACCCACTGCCTTTTTCCTCCATGGTTTCTTCTGAGAAATCAGCATTCAGTCTAATTGGGACTCTCCCTAGATGACTCGTTGTTTTTCTCTTACAGCTTTCAGAACTCTCTTCTTGTCCTCTGCATTTGAGTGTGATTACTATATGGAGGGGCGCCTTTTTCTTCTTGTTTATCCTGGTTTGTGTTTCTGGGCCTCTTGGATGTGCATATTAATGTCTTTTGATAAGTTTGGGGAGTTCTCTGTCCTTATTTTTTCTTTGAATATAAGAAAAAATTGTTTCAGTTTCCTGGGCTGCTCAAAACAAACACCATGAAATGGTTCAGCTTGAACAGTGGGAATTTATTAGCTTGCAGTGTTCAGGCTGAGAAAATGTGCCATTTTGCCCCAACAAAGGCTGTGGCAGCCACTGTTTCAAACCGCCTGCACAGATGCGGTGTGTAAGGACGCAGGACGCGGCGCTCAGGCCTCCAGGACCGTCAGCTTTTAGGGGCTGCGACTGCTGCGCTCAGCTACGGAGCCATCAGGAAGCTCCTGGCACCGCTCCAATCTTTGTTCTTTCCTTCCCCGGCTCACTTTGGGTTTAGTTTGCTCTTCTTTTTTTAATTCTTCCAGGTTTGAGATTAGGTCTCTGAGGACACCAAGAGCTTCTCCGATGGCTGCCCTGAGAGCCAGCCCCTCAGAGAGACACAGTTGCTAATAAAGCCAAGGTGGGGTGATGTGTGGGAGCCCTGTGTGTCACGCCCCCAACTTTTACTACGCAGTTATTGTTCACGTAGGCTCATGTATGAATGGCAAACTTCAATAAACTTTCTTAAAATGAAAAAAGAAAAAGCCCCTTCTCATATTCTTCAGTGTGGAAAATGGGATCCTATTAGACATGTTGTTTTACAGCTTGCTTTGTTCTCTTAATTTTTTTGGACCTCTCTCTATGTCAATGCACCAATGTCCTATTGAGGCCCTTTAGAAGATTTTATTTATTTATTTATTCACTTATCCCCCCCTTGCTGCTTGTGCTCGCTGGGTCAGCTAACCACGTCATGCGAGGCGGGCTTGCCCTCACCAGGAGGCCCCGGGAACCGAACCCGGTGCCTCCCATATGGTAAATGGGAGCCCTACTGATTGAGCCACAGCCGCTTCCCTAGGGATGAGCTTGAATAATCTTCTTTGAAGTGATTGACAAAATATTAATTATACATACTTAAAATTTTCTTCGCATCATGCTTTATTAGTTTGGTTAATGTGTATTTTTTGTTCTGATAGTGTTAATATGTTCTTACTCTAAAGCAACATTATATAGGAAAGCATGCTGAATCTATTTAAGCTGGAACTCTATTGATAAATTATGATAATTTTAAGAAATATATTTGAGTGCTAGATTGGAAACTCTAATCCACAATGTGATTTTTAAAAATCACGTAATGCACCAGTAACTCAAGAAGCATTCACTGCAAGCCAGTTTGTGCTGGGTACTCTGCCCCGACCTGGGATACACACATAAAATTCTGTGTCTAGAGATGCCCCAGTCTGCTTGTGAAGACAGTTAATCCAACAGATGCTTCATTTCTGGTAAAGTGGAAGGACACTATTTTACAGACACACTCTAAGTGTTTAAGAACCCAGGGAAGCGGCATCTAGGCCAGCTTAGGAGGACAGGGGAGACGACTTGCACGAGGGGACACCACGCCCTGACACGAGGAGGACGGGGTTGCACAGAGGAAGGGAAAGTGAGCAGGAGGCAACTGCATGGAGGCCAGAGATAGCAGAAGCCGCGGCATGTTCAAGGACCCAGAGCACCTCCTGTGAGATAGAGGATGTTCAGAAGAAAAACAGATGAAGAGGCCAGGAAGGGAAGTAGGAGCTACCACAATACATTGTAAATATGAACATGATTTTGGGAAAATAAAAGGCTTGTCAGAATAAGATTACACATGATAGCATTAGCAAATACTTTTCTCTCATAGAATACTATAAATGATGATACATTATTATAAATATAAAACTTGTTTAAGGTACAGGAAACAGATCCTCCTCAACTGAAAATATGAGTAAACACCATAATAAACTTTATGGTGAACAATTTGGCTCTTTACTTAACAGTCCTCGCACCCATTTACCCAAACCTCTTGCTTCTAGGAATATAATGGAAGATCTAATTGCAATATGGTATCCTTAAAGTTCTAATAATTTTAAAAGGAACTAATGAGATTTAAGTACACAAATGTTCATCATTTTAGTAGCCACAAAAAAGGAAACTGCACAAATACCCAAATAAAGAGAACTAGAGAAATAAACAATGCTGTATTCATACCATAAATACTTCCATAAATGCATGATAAAAATATGTTAAGTGGATAAAGGCAAATTTTATAGTAATAATAAATGTGTACTTGTGTATATTTTATCTAAAGGATTTATACCAAAGTTAATGTAGTGGTTATTTTTAAGAAAAAGTTGTTTATTTTAAAATTTTCCTTTATTCTACAGTGAGCATGTATTAATTTCATAATCAGAAAAAAGTTCTCCAAAAGTGAATAAATACACCAAGTCAAGTAAATACACAATGTACTAAACATGCATCCCATCTCACCATAATATATTCCGTGTCAGTTTTTTCTCACACACTAAGCTCTGTGGTTGGAACAAGCCATTATTTACCTGCCATTCATCAAAATGGATGTTTAGAATATCTTTCCATTTAATTCTGTCTCAAAGGGGGTTGGCAAAGTGCCCGTTTGAATGCATTATTAAATATGTCCACAGAGGATACTGGTTTTATTTAATAAGCCAGCTTCAGAAGACAACTAACAAAGGCACCACAGCGTCTTCAGGTGAATTATAGACGATTTGCTTCAGTCACTGGTATCTGGTAGACCTTATAAAAACGACGTCAGTACAATCCCTCCAGTGGACCTCCCTCCATCACCTGGATCTGACTCATGGGAAGAATATTGCATATACATATTTTCAATCCATATGACCATTATACTTGTTTAGACAGAGCTGGAAAAAAACAGCTTTCACCCCCTAGGGCTTTCAATGACCATCGGGTATTTTTATCTCCATTTTAAAAGTTATGTTAATTGGAAAAAAATCAGTGCGCTACCATCAGCTAGATTTGCCACTTCGTATAGCCTTTGTCAGCGAAGATACCTTGGAAAAGTAAACATACTATGTGTTGGGTAGTATGGGGTTCTAACGTTTATTTGATACAATCCCTGTTCAGGACGAACTCACGCAGAAATGTCTATGTTAGATTATGTGGGAAGTTAAAGAAGTTAGAAATTTATTGGGAACCCATGATGACCCAAGTCTCCTTTAACGGGATACAAATGAAATAATTAGTTGAGTTGGAAATCAAGTTAATCATTCTGACAGAATTTTCAGAAACTGAAATATTATTGCATTTTATCCACGAAAATATAAATTTTCTTACCTTAATTTTCTCTTCCTTGCCAGTTCAATATACACACATTGGAATATTATTCAGCCATAAAAGGAATGAAGTCCTAATACATGCAACATGACTGAACCTTGAGATATCAGGTTGAGGGAAATAAGCCAGACGCAAAAGGACAAATATGGTAAGATCTCACTGATTTGAAATAGAATAAGCAAACGCATAGACTCAGAATCTAGAATATAAGTTACCAGGGTGCGGGGTGGAGATAGGAAATGGGAAGTTAAGGCTTAAAATGTACATGGTTCTTATATTGAATGATGGAAATGTTTTGGTAATGGATGGTTGTTTTGGTAACACAACATGGTGAACGTAATTAGCAGCGTTTGAAACATATATCTGAATGTGATTAAAAGGCGAAAGGTTAGATTGTGTGTAGGGTAACAGAAGAAAAATTTTAAAAAAGAAATCAAGACACTCATTATAAGAAAAGTTCATCAAAGAAACAGTATATTCAGACTTCCATAATCCACAGACTCTCACTTCTCCGAATATTAGATATGGCTATGGCTACATGGGTAAGCAATACAGGATTAAAAGTGACCGCTCAGCGACAGAGGAGGAGGAGCTGGCGTGACCGATAATCAGGGGATTGTGGCATAAAACAAGGTGTGCATGGCTATTTATCAAAGAGAATTCGAATTTTAGCATGTTTTGTACATGCATGTGGGAACCCGTGTGTGTGTGTGTGTGTGTGTGTGCATGTGAGAGAGCAAGAGTGAAAGCAAGAGGAAGAGAACAGAAGAGATAATGATAAGTTGCTCCTAAAATTCAGGAAGAATGGGAAGGAATTAATAAGATTCTATCAATCAAGCTTAGATACAATGTTTCACCCGTAATTCCGAGATAGGTAAACAAGTGCTTCTCTAGCACAGGGGCCCTGATCAATTGAGAGTATGCAGTCTAAGGCGTTGATGCCACCTTAGTTATTGTGTAATCAGGGTCAATGGATGAGCTAGACACAAAGGGACAAATATTGTATGATTTCACTAATGTGAAGTAATTGGGAAAAGCCAACTCGTAGAGTCAGAATCTAGGATATGGGGGAGGGAGCAAGGAGCTAAGGCTGAAAATGTGGTGATGGCACCACAACATCGTGGGTGGAATTGACAGCACTGAGTTATGTATGTGAATGTGTTAAAAGGGGGAAGTTTAGGTTGTATATGTGTTACTAGGAAAAACATTTTTTTTAAAATCCTTGGAACTGCACAACACAAAGTGCACCCTCTGCTAAATCATGGATATAGTTAATAGTGTAACTATACAAATGTGCTTTCGTCAATCGTCACAAAGTACCACACCAATGCAAAGTGTTAATAATAAGGTGGCTAGGGAATCCTGTATTTTATGCATGATTGTTCTGTAAGCCCACAACTTTTCTAATAAAATATGTTAATTAATAATCAGTTCTTTAAAAAGATCTTAATTGTGACTCTGGTAAGTCCTGCAAAAGATGATTTAAAAAGAAAAAATGAAAAGATATTCTTTCAGCCTTCAACTGATTTTATCGGCGCTCTAGGAAGCTCGTTATTCCTGGAGCTGCTTTATCTACCTAATCTTATTTAGTGCAAAGCATTCCCTATTGTGAAAGTATTCTACTAAAATGCCAATTATTTTTTAGGTTGTTTCAATAATTTCATGGATAATGTCTAAAATGCACCTGGGATTGCTGTATATCAAGGGTGGGAGTTATGACTGTATACACCAGTGCAATGATTAAATGGAAGAGAAATGGGAGGTTCAAATAAAAGATCTCTTCGAGGAGTAGTGCCTTACTTGATTGTATGTTTTCATTTTATAGAAGAATATTGCAAGTTTCTAAATTGGGTATAAAATGACAAATTGCTACATGACTACTTTTATCTATAAGACAAGGGAGTTGAACAAAATTATTTCCAAGTTCCCTTCCATTTTAAAAATACTATGATTCTACCTTTTTCACTCACAGCATGACAGTAATGGCTTCCCAATGCCATAGTGGCATTCCAAGATTGTTTTTAATGACTGTCAACTGCCAACCTACATTTTCCATGTCAGGGGCCCAGGAAAAGGCATACATTTCATTTGAAATTTATAGGAAGCGAGGCATTAGAAACACAGACTAAAGGGAAGTTATCCTTTTCTCTGTTGCTTCAGAAATGGATGTTTATTTAAATACCTAGAAAAAGCATTTCTTAATGGAACCGCAATATTTGAGCCAAACCATACAAATCTCCGTCATACTTGGAAGTGATTAATTAGAGTAGTGGTGACCAATCTTCTGTGCCAGTTTTCAGAAAATAAAGCTCATATCAAAATATTCATAAAAGGCTTTCTTGGCTGGGCGAAGATGGAATACGGGTATTTTTTGCAAGTTGGCAGAGGAATGATGTTCTCCCCCTTTGCAAGTATCCATTTGTCTTAGACTGTTTTCTGAAAAAGGAGGAGGCGTTTTGGGGGGTAGGAAGGAGTGAAGGGAGAGAGTAGAAAGATGGAAATATTGCCCAGTATCTGAGTCCCGGCTGTGTAAAATTCTAGACACTCTGAGCACAGAGTCCCTGCTGCACGGGGTCCAAGGAGAGGCATAGCAGGAGCTCTTGGAGTCTCCTGCGCTGAGCGTGGCAGCAGTTCCCGGGGCAGCAGCTGAGCCCTGGGGGCAGCAGGCCTGAGAACAACCCTCCGTCTTAGATTCCTAGGGCTGCCGGAACAAAATACCACAGGTAGGCATAAAACCGCAGAAACCGGCAGTCTCAGTTCTGAAGGCCAAGGCCTGGTATCAGTTAGCCTGCAGAGCGGCCCTCGTCCTGCGGGAGCAGACCCTGCCACCCTCGCCACCCCAGCTGCCCCCACCAGCACCTGCCTGGCCCCACATGGGCATCTGCTGACAAGGACGCCAGCCCTAGGTGGGATCAGGCCACCTGGTCCAGGTGGGCGCGTCTGAATCAATCACATCTCAGGAGACCCTCTTTCCAAATGAGGCCACGTCCCGGGGCCAGGGTCAGGGCCCAACGTGGCTTTTCGGGACACAAACCCCCAACACGCTATCGGTAAACGAAGATGAAATCTGATGCCAAACCGAAATGCTCCTCAGAGTGAGTTAAAGTTAGGTGTGAAATATTTAAATAGTGAAATATACGTTATTTATATGTGAATATTAACATGGTACTTCTAGAAAGTATTATTGCTGCCCATTAACTATGGAAAATGGTGAAGTCAATTCAACTCTCTAGCTTCAATAATTTTATTTATAAAAATAAGGGGACAAATAATGTGGTCCTTAAGGGCCTTATAAATTCTAATAGTCCATGATTCTGCCAACTACCAACTGCTTCTGAGAATATATATGTGTGTGTAGATATTGGTTTACATATAAATATATATGTATACATATTTTTAGATCAAAGAGGGGGTTGGTGGTTTGGGTATTAGGTCCTTTGATTGCTGGGTTATTTTTTACTTTCGATGCTTTTCTTATTCATATCCCTGTGCAACTAGTGAATCCCCATGATAGTTTGTCTGATTTCCTACATATGAATCAAAATCTCTAGCTACAGAAATTGTAAAAACCAATAGCTTTATATACTAAATGTAGTCTTCAATTTTAAATAGAAGTATGGGAAGTCTCCTGTTTTTAGCTTATCTTAATATCCCAGCCACTTCCTCTTTGCCACAGTCACAGATTATTAAAGCTGAGCAAAGCCTCTTTGCCTTCTCTGTGTAGATGCCAGGGAGCTCAAAGGGACGCGCTCCCGAGGGCACTCCAGCGAGCTTTCTCTGTTTATCCCTCATTCGGTGCAAATCTGTTCAATGGAGTAATTGTTTCTAGCACCATGTTAGTCTACTTGTGTAGCAATCAAGGATACTAAGTCACACTGGAAATGAAACCTTAATTTGCTTCACTGACAGAACTCATTTCACTTCTTTTAAGCTCTCTTTATTACACTGTGACCCAGGAAAAGTGGTGATAAAATACCTTAATTGATGATACCTACATGATGTTTGTTGCACCTGCTATAAAGTAATTAGCTATTCAACTATAATAACTGCTTATTACAAGGAAATGCCATAAATACCAGAAAATCTGTAAGTCAGTTTCGCTACTTAGACAGCTGTGATCTGTTAAGTGACCAAGAATGAAGATCTGTGCATATGTGCAACCTGCAGCGTCCCTTTGTTTTAATACCCTCTGTTGTGATGCTCTCAGTGCAGGTATCAGCAAACAGGTGTCCTCATTATAGTGAAAGGGTAAATGGCTGTAAACAACCCCCCTGTCAACAAAGAAGCGGCTCCACGGCGGAGAAGATCCTTCAGCTTGAGCCTGAGTGGAAAGGATTGCTCTGTTGGACATAGTATCTGTCTGCGGAGTAGACTCTGTTTACTGTTTATAGACTTCCATAAACATTAAGGACAAGTCCCGCCTAGAATGGATGATTCTCTGGCTCACATACGAGGCCTCCTCTGGCTGCTTCCGCTGTTTCTTTACTGGCTGCAGGCAGGGAATACATATACCTGTGAGAAGATGGCGCTATGGTTGTGATGACTCAAGTGGAGGGGAAAACAATGATCTCAATAAATAGACAACGTAGCACACAAGCATTTTTTCTCCATGTTTCAAAGGAAATTGTCCTCTAAAAGGAGTAAAGGAAAACCTGTTTTTGAACTTTATCTGGACAATTTAGAAGGAGATTACATGATTAAGAGAAAGGAGTTGCTCAGTCTCAGTTTTCTGAAGTCACGGGGCACCTGCCCAGCTCACTTACTCTCTGGATCCCATAGTTTCTAGTTTCTTCAGGTTTAAAATTTTAATACCTATGATTGCTTCACAGGGTGTGTTATACGCTCTACCGAGGAGAAGTACCTAAAAGACCATGATAACCTTGGAGAAAGGAAATTTATACACAGACACACACATACAAATATATAATATTTGGCTGTTTGGCCAGTCATCTTCTTAGCCTGTCAGTCATCAATGTTTAACACAACCTGTGCAATGTTAATGTATAACTTGTCATTCAGATACACAGTAGACTATTATATGTCAACTGAAACATTCAACCACTGCCCGTAGGTTACTTCGTAACCGTTCTCAAGTTGAGTTTTTGTTTGTTTGTTTCTTTCTTTCTTTCTTTTATTCTTTTCTTATTTTTCTCAAGTTGAGTTTTGTACCTTGTCTTTCTGGAAGATGCTAGTGGATCACCTACGTCGTGAAGCCGCCTGCTCTGAAATTATTTATGAACAGACTCTGTGTGAGAGAATTGGTCCAGATGAGTACAAACCACTGTTAGCCTATCTGTAAGCCCTTTTGATTTAATTCCTTCACTACTGAGACCTCTCCAGTGCATACCAAAGAAAATGACTTCATGAGAGACCCTATATGATTTACTTTGTGCAGTGGGTACAGATTTTCCCTGTTCATCAATTCAAAAAGAGGAACACAGCAAACGTTAAAGTAAGCAATTGGCATTAAAAGAGTAGGCTTCTTAAATATTTTGACCTTCTAGACTTGATATGCATAAGCTCATGACTTTTCACCTTATATTAATGCATGAGAAAATTGAAGTTTTCATGAACCCTAATCTTCTCAACAATTAACTGGATGCCCTTTAGAGCAGGGCTCCTAACCACCCCTCCCCACTCCTGCAGCTTCTCACAGCCCCCACACCACTGGACTGAGGAAGGCAGTATCCATGGGAGGATGTAAAGGAGCTCATCAAACCACTGAAATTATAGACTGGTTTTGTTTAACCTTTATGTGCATTAGAGATTTTTTTTGTGCAAACAACAGAAACGAGTTGTGATGAAGTTATGCAGAAAAGGGATCCACTGGAAGGATACCTGATAGTTGGTTAAATTTATTAGAAGCGTATTGGATAGCCCAGAAAACAGTTACAGAACCAAGGGGAGCCAGGAAGCCAAAATAACAGTGACAAGTAGCAGCACAGGAAGAAACTCATTAGGCTCTTGGTAGACAGGGTCTTTCACACTGGAAATGGCCCTTGCTGGCCTCCAGTGTTGAATGCCACTCCCACTGGTGCCTCCAGGATAAATGCTAAGCCATCCCTGTTTCTTTGCAGCACTAGCTCTAGATCCAAGTCCCGAGACCAAGCAGGCTGATCCAACTGGCTGAGCTTGTGCCAGAATTCTATCCACACAGGCTCAGAGAGTGCAAGTGTGACTTTGTGGATTCTGCATTCCATGCCAGTGGGGCTTTGATTTCCATGAAAAGCCACACAATGGCTGGTTTTCCAGCAGAACATACTGGGAAGCTTAAAAGAAAAGCACAATCTCTCAGGACTTTTTACTGCCTTTTGCTGGGAAGACAGTTCATAGCCTTTATCAGATCCCCCTACGTGTCAGCTCCCCAGCCAGGCTAAGAGCTGCCATTGTAAGGCATCATAGAGCAGAAAGAACCAGAAACTCATTACCGCCCATCAGCGAAACCTACAAAGCTGTTTCTGCCCAAGCAAACTTAATCACATTTTACAGACCTTCACCCTGAAATTTATATCCAACTTGGAATCTCCCAATTATTCTTCAACTTATGGGAATTGTTGGATTTCTTTTCTGGTCACCAAATGAAGAAAACCTACTGGCAGATGCAGAAAATATCTTCATCTTGGGGGAAAAAAGTTTTCAGAAATCAGGAAGTTGTTTCTTGATTGCAAGTTACTCTTTTTCTAAAGCTCACTTTAAAAAAATACAGAACTACTGTATCCATCCACTCACTTCTAGTCCTAAAGACACAATTTAGAATATGAGTCTTATATGGTTATACTATGAAATATTCTACATTTAGATCAAATTTTGAGTAAAAGAGTTCCATGAAAACTTGCTAGCAGATTCTTAATCATCACAGACTGCACTAGGCACTGTTATTCTTCAATTAGGAAATAAGTGAAGGCACTTTGTGGTAACACAGGCCTGGAAAACAGACTGGGGCAGAGAAGGTAAGGAGGGTAGTGGTGTGTGACTGGGAAGTCACAACACTTCCGTGGGACTTCAGGAGACAGCCGTGCTGGTGAGAGCAGAGGCTTAGAGGAGAAAGTGAAGATCTGAAAATACACTTTTGAATAAATATAAGGTAAGGTAGGTCTTAAACACTTCGCAAGGCAAATGACTATCAAAGCAGTGTTCTAGGAAGACATGTCTGGTGCTTCCTTGATAAGCTTGAACTAGAGCACTTATAGGGAGAATAAAAAGAAAACAAAGCAAAAGATATGAAAACACAAGTAATACTGGCGATGCTATTCCCATTTCAATGATGAGAAACTAAGACTCAGTGAGGTTAACAGGCACGAGTTAAGTCTAGGACTCAGTCACAAGAGTTCCAACTTCAAATTATGGGCTCCTTTTACCCATATACCCATATACACTGTTTTAAAATGGAAGATTAACTTGAATTTACACATGAGCTTAAGTTTTTAATTTTTTTTAATTAAACATTTTTATTGAAGTAAATTGTATTAGTCAACCAAAGGGGTGCTAATGCAAAATACCAGAAATGGGTTGGTCTTTTTAAAGGGTATTTTCTGGGGGTAGAAGTCCACAGATACCAGGCCATAAAGCATAAGTTTCTTCTCTCACCACAGTCCATTGCCACGTGTTGGAGCAAGACAGCTGCCGACGTTCACCAGGGTTCAGGCTTCTTGGGTTCCTCTCTTCCCGGGGCTGCGTTTCTCTCCGGGCTTAGCTCCTCTGGTTCCTCTACAAGGTCAGCTGTAGACGATCAGGTGAACTGCTTGCTTCTATTCTCCTGGGACCTTCTCTACAGCATCAAAACTCCAACATCAACACTGTAACTCAAAGCTGCCCCCTCTGTCCTTTGCCTTTTATATTCGATTCCCCACCCACCAAGGGGTGGGGCTCAACGCCCTACTGACGTGGCCCAGTCAAAGCCCTAATCATAACCTAATCATGCCCAGATTAACAGACCAGTTTACAAGCATAATCTCATATAGGTTTTAGAATTCATAATTACATCAAACTGCCAAACGGCTACATAAATCATTCATACACGAACATCATAAACAATAAGTGTATAGTAAAAGTTACGAACATACAAAACAAACTTGCAGATCATCATACAGGGCTCCCAGACATCACCCCATCACCAACACCTTGCATTGTGAAACATTTGTTACAAACTATGAAAGAGCATTGTCAAAATATTACTACTAACAGTAGCCCATATCTTACATTTGGTGTATTTTCCCCCAACCCTCTTGATTATTAACACCCTGTATTCATATTATATATTTGTTACTGTTCGGGAGAGAACGTTCTCATGTTTGTCCAGTTAACCAAGTCCACCTTCCACCACTGGATTCCCTGGGTTACACAGCCCATGCTTTTTGCAGTCCAATCAAAGAGTGCACTCAGTGGCTCTCATTTTCTTCATAGAATTGTGCTGTCATCACTTCAGTCCATTTCAGAACATTTTCATCACTCCAAAAGAAAAATCCCATACTGCCCTTTTGTTGTCCCTTAAACTGATAAAGTATCTTCTTTGCCATTGCTGCAAAAATATTACAATATTACCATTAACTATTGTCCATAGTTTACACTAGTTGTAATTTTCCTGTGTATCACCTCATCCTTAACATTTTGTAAAGGAAGAACAGTCTTATATTTATCCTATTAACCACAATCTTCATCCACCACCGAAATCACCTTCCATCAGTTATTCTCTAGCTTCCTTTCAATTGACGTTTACATCCACAGACTACCCCTGTCAGCCACAATCCCATTTCTAAACCAGCAGTGCTAGACACACTCACTGTAATGTGTTACCACCAACTCTATCCACGGCCACATGTTCACAGTAAACCTTACTAAAGGTCTGTGTACCTTCAGCGTCACCTCCCAGTCTCAGCCCACGCTCTGCTCCTTGTCACCAATACCACAAGGCTTTAAGTTTAGAGTGATAACAAAGCATCGGTTTATTCTGTAGCAGGAAGAGAGCTCGGAATAAAGGTAAGATACAGGTTTTAGGGCAAGTTAGTGTAGCAAAGTTTTTAGATATACCAGCTTTGCAGAGAAGTAGGATCATGGATTACTGGTTGAGGGGGGCAGAACTACCAGGTCCAACCAATCCACAGAAGCCTGGGACTCTTTCAGGCCTTTCAAGTTCAGTGCAGAAGTAGAGAAGGTCAGAAGTGGGGAGGTAAAGTGGGATAGTTTTCCAGAGCTGGCCCACGGATCACAATCAGAGGTCAAGAGATAAGGAAGTCTACCGTGTTGGTGAGACTAACACTAAATGCCTGACGGTGGAGGCCTGGAAGGGAAGCCACGAGACATTTAGTGGATTGAGGGACATAGAAAGAGGCAAGCAGCTAGAAGGGCGAGAGTGTGCAAAACATGCGGGGGGCATTGCACTGTCACATTAGGTAGAGTGTGCAAAACAGGAGGGCACTGTGCTGTCACATTAGGTAGACTGTGGAAAACAGGAGGGCATTGCACTGTCAGGTAGAGTGTGAAAAGCACACGGAGGGCACTGCGCTGTCGCATTAGGTAGAGTGTGGAAAGCACGCGGAGGGCACTGCGCTGTCACATTACAATGCACTTGTGGGGGGTGGGGTGCCCAGAGGGGCACGGCTGCACGTGAGGTCTTCCCTGGATGGCAGCCGAGTGCTGCTGGGTTGAAGTTCTCCACGCTGCTGGCCCTAGTGTCTGGCTCTGTCAGGCTCCCGCCATCCGTGCCGTTTCCTGGGAGCACTGCTGTGCAGCCCTGGTCACTGGCATCAGTTCTCAAAGGGGCTCTTCCCAGCCGAGAGTCACCGAAAGCTTTAGATGGAGCCCTGTGTACCACAGAATCCAGGGAAATTTTGAGGCCAAAAGTTTAATCTTGGGGGCACAAGCTAGCTAAAATTCAGCTGTGGAGAATCCCTAAAACAGAATGAATTTTTAAAAAATGGAAGGCATGACCATAGCAGTCACTGGAGATGAAATTTATGTTTTCAGTTATACACGGAAAAGACACGTAAAAAGGAAATATAATTAAGACTTGACCAAAAAAAATGTTAAAGAAAGAGTTTCAGGAGATTATTTTCTATGCATGTTACTCTTTGCCTATAAAGAGCATTATCAGGTGTGCCATGTAAGGTGGCTATGAATGTGCCAGGATCACCCTCTTCTGCCTCGTTGGTGATGGATATACTAGTAAAGATACTAAGAAAATATAAACCTGCTTTGAAGCAAGGAAATAAAAGAGGTCCTAGAATTTAGGTGCCGCAATCCTTGGCCCTTGTTCTGAGCGTGGCAACCTTGTGTAAAGGCAAACATTTTCAATGAGGCTACAAAGGAAACGGCGTGGGTGCACTAAATAGCATCTTCAGTGCAGGTGGTTAAGGCCCAGTGGAGTCGGTGAACTTTATTTTTAAAAAAAGAAAAAACAAAAGAATAAAAGGAAATCACATTTGCCAAGAATGTGTTTGTGCGTTCTCTTAGCAGCGCTCGTTTGAAATCTGAGCTGTAAGAGCTGAAGAAACGCACCGAGTTACTGTCACTTACTACTAGCTCCTGACGCCAGTGTCCGTCCAGTTGACTCGCTAGCTGTTCAGCCACGTGCACACCCCTGGAACACGTCCACCTTCTGGACCGCGGCACGACGCAAGGCTGCTACCTCCCGGGTCGGTGATGGCAGCCCTTAGGCTCCTCACGCATGGTCCGGAAACTGAAGACCTGAAGCTCGCCCTCACCCAGCCTTCCCAGCACCAGGCATTCACCAAGGACGTGTTCAGACCGGGAGAAAAGCTGGGAACCTCGCCAGAGCTGCGTGGTAACGTGGAGAAGAGTCTTCAGGAGAGGAGCCGTGCCCGGCCGCGTTGGCCCTTTCGTTTCCACGAAGCGTGTCCACTTAGCCTCTGTCAGGGACCCCGCAGTGGACCCCACCCATCAAGGGAGCGGGCTTTCCTTTCTCAGAAACTGGACACACACGCACGCACACACACATTGCCTTTGTTTTCATTTCAATATTAAAAGAGAAGCATATTGGGGAAAAAAAGGTAAACTGTCCTGGGAAAGTCTTCCACAAAACTTGAAATAAAGAACAAATCGGATAGTTGCTAAAATCTGTGTTTTTTAAGTGGAAAAGTTGATGACTTTTACAGAACAAAACAAGGTATATGGTAAAGGTATATGTTTGTTTTGTTGTTTTTTCCTAATTTAGTTAGCAAATACTTACTAATGCTTAGTGGAGATACAGAATTCTGGGGATCAACCATACGCGAGACAGATACAGCTTCTCTCCTCAGTTAACTTACATTTTAGAGAACTACAGTCCAGTTGAATTTCTGGGTTCTTGCAAAGACAGTAAAACTTACTCTATATTTTCCGCAAATAAATTTACATCAGAATAGTGTTGAATAGTTCAACACTATTACCTGCCAATTACTCTGTAACGAATCGCAGAGACAAGGCTCAGTCCCACAGATGAATGTCCAGTATTGTAACAACACGGACTATAAAAAAATCAGCATGATACACGTGATAGCAGAGGTATGTGCAAAGGAGCAAAGGGAAATTCTGTCGCATGGGGCCAGGTTAGGTTTCCCAGACTGAAGTGCTGGAGCTGGTTGTGTAATGGCAGAAGGAGACGGGAATTCTAGACTGAGGGAGCTCGGTGTGTCCACTGGGTGGTCCCATAGTGGACCCCAGCGTAGTCCTTACCAAGGATGCTCAATGTCTAGAAAGTTGGAGCCCTCAAGACATGCATATTCTCTGCCTCTGTACCAAAGAAAGAAAACTTAAGAAATTTGTAAAAGTACAGGCAGGCAAGAGATCATCACTACTTATTTTAGCTCTAGACAGAATATCAGACTTATATTGATATGTGGCAGAAGAAAAATATTTTGTCCCCATCATGATCCCATTATCAAAAGAAAATGCAACTGGATTTAATCAAGGAAGAAGAACATGGGGAGTTAAATTTTCATTTGCTGAAAATTTGAGAAGCAACGGTCTACGAATACATGGAGAGGGATGTGTAAATTTTTTCTACCACAACTGTTCAATGAAAACTGCACTAAAACTCATCATTTCCATTCATAAGGTTCAAAGAAGAAATACATTATATGTGTGATATGTATTTTTAAACCTCTATTCCAGTGTTCTGTAATACAATGGGCATTCAGTGAAAAAAATCCAGGTTTTCAGTTTCACAGTCTCAGAAAGTCTTCTTTGTTTCAGACATAACAAGCCTCCTTACCTACCTTCTAAGTAATGTTAGCCCAAGATACCTCAGTGCATAATGTTTTCTAGCTTTAGCAAACGACAAATTTCTAAGAATGTGTCTGGGACGTTTAAGTGTAGTCCTGCCTCTCGGTGTCCTTTCCAGACCTGTGAATAAGTGAAGCACGGCACTGTGATCACTTTCTGGTCTCGGGTTTGTGTGGGATCACGCTGAGCATGTGCTCAGTCTCTCCGTATCACGACTGTATAGTATGGATGCACTGTGAAGTTGGTGCTTGGGGGAGATCACCACTCAACTTTGTTTAGAACTTCTTTGATTCAGATGTTCTCATACCTGAAGTGAACAATGAAATATTGGGTGCATTCAAGGTATTTTTGGAATTGGAAATAGTACATGAAACCATGACTCTGCTTTTTACTGAAAATTTTAATTTAGTTTTAAAAATTATGCCTAAATTACACTGTGATAAACAATTAAATGCTTGGCATCCTACAATGGCAATAAATTCTCTGGATTAACTTGCAAGCATGCTATGCACAGCAGTGCCATCAATTCACTGACAAGGAGCGTAAGCATAACTTCAACGATTTAAAATTATAGAAGACAGTCAGTTGGCAAGCTGTAACTTTGCCAAGCATTTAAAACAGGAATAGTTTTAAAGGTGAAAACATAAGGGACATACGGATTCAGTGGGGTGCAAATACCACCTGTATTAGATTTCTGTGGCTGCCTCAACAAAGTACCCAAACCACAGAAACGGATCCTCTTATAGACCTAGAGGCTTGACGTTTGAAATCAAGGGGTCCCTTGGAAGTCCCGGGGCAAACTCGTAGCTTCTGCAGCTCCTTGTAGCTCTGGGAGCTCCCTGGCTCGTGGCAGCCTCACCTCCACCTCTCCTCATCTCTGCTGGGCGTCTTCCCTCTGTGTCTGTGTGTCCGTGTCCAGATTTCCGTCCCTTATAAGGACACAGGTCATACCTGATTCGAGCCCACCCTAGTCTAGTATGAACTCAACTAAAGACCTCTGCAAAGGACTCTATTTCCAAGTAGGGTTACGTCCTCAGGACCAGAGGAGAGGACTTGAGCAGAGCTTTTGGGGGGACACAAGTCAACCCACATCCCCACCCCTAGATCTATAACGGGGAGGCCGGGGCACCCACCAGAGCCTCCGAAAGGGGTCGCTTTGGAGAGAAAGATGCAACAAGCTCACCACTATCACCGAATGATGCCCTTGCTGATTGGACCCAACACGAGCCTGAAGGCAAACAAGACCCACTAATGGAGCCACTGAGGCAGCACCCGCCCGGACAGCAAGCCTGGACGGACAGAGGGACGGTGTCCACACAGCAGCAGGTCTGCAACGGAGGATCCTTTCCCGACCTGAACATGCCTGAATATGCCAACGGATTTTGAAATCAAGCTTCCCAAGCTTCAGTCTGGACATAAACTAATCTTCTTCTGGAATTCATTCATTCTTTTGGAATATTGGAAAGCATTGCTCTGGTGAAGTAAGAAAAAAAAAATGACAGAGTCAACTGGATGCAAATATTTAAGCACCTAAGTCACTTCTGGAGAGTGAATTAGGTAATAGGAAGAAAAGATGACTTGAATTATGTCCTTCCATCTGCTCTTCTTTCAAAGAAAGCAGAGAATCAGTCGGTTTCTGACCAATCGATATGTCTGAATATGTACCACAGAGAGAAAGCAGATGTACTGACCCATGCATCCCACAGCCAAGCCTTTACTGAGATCTACGGTGAGCCTCTGGATGCAGTGCTCCTCGGGCTGCCTTGTTACAAGAAGCAGTACTTTAAGCGAAGTTTTTACTTTGTGTAATTCTATCTCTTTGGTCCTATCTTTAATTATCATATTTCTTTTAAAACCAAATTTTACATATCCACAAAGATTAAGATTCCACATACAATGGAGAGTTTTTATGCCTATGCTCTCTACAGCCAAATCATTTTTATTTAAAAAAAAAACAACTCAGTTAATAATTTTGTTTAGATACAGCCTACATGTGAGAAAAACTGAGATCTTTCTAATGTGTTCTTCACTAAATTGAAGTCTTTTAAAAACTGGTTTAAAAAGAACTTATTTTACTTGATTTGAGAAATATTCTTCCTTAGATTTGGTTCTCCTATTATGATCACCCCACTCACTGCTTTAAGCCAGGCATGCATAAATTTCCCACCAAAAAAAAATTTGAATTCAGCTGGCTCTTTGTGTAATTGCCAGCCCAGCAGGTACAATCCTAAAGTCAGGGTCCCTGGGGGCCTCTGAGCCCGTGTAAACTGGGAGCAAAGAAGAATGCAAAGAGCAATGCTGTGTGGTATCACCTCTCAAGACACAACGGCACCCACAAACTGCCAAATCGTCACCGTGCTTGTTTGTCCTTGGAATTCCACATCCCCAGTCAACTTATTTCCAGCAATGGTAACTTATGAAACTTAGTTTCCATCCCAAGAGAGCAGTTACCTTTTAGAGGCCTGGCTATTTAAAAGTCTGCTGAATCTAGTTGAAATCAACTATTTTTAATTTTGTCTATGTCCTGAGGTATGACTTCAAATCATAAACAATTCTGTAGTTTGACGAAAAAGGGACATAGATGTTTCCTAAAGGTTCTGAGTTTATATTTCCAAGGCCACCGATGGATTTACAAAAACATTTTTAAAATTTCATAGAAATAGTTAATGTGGTAGATTTTCAGAATTAAATCAGATTCCTGGACAGCAATGCTTTTAGAAATAGTTTTGTACCTTGACAGATACCTCAATCTAAATTACTCACCCTCTGTTTTTTATTCTATGGCCTCACATTTGCAAGCATCATAAGCTATCATAAGTTAATATCATTGACTACCTGTATTCACCTCTAGGTTATCTGTTTTACAAGCACTTTTTTATACTCCAATGGCCTAGAACACCATCTTGCATCTAATAAGAACTCATTAAACCTTTGCCAATGGCATGTAAATTATTGGCTGTGGTTGTCTTACTTTATGAAATGACTATAACCTAAAAAAATCTGTTTCTAAAGCGTTTCTTTAAAACGGCACTTTGTGCCATCAAAAAAGTTAAATCTTTCTTCTGAGATAAAATCCAAAGTTGATTTTGTTGGCAATTTCCAGACTCATCGGTCTGCGGCACGCAGGGCGCTATGTTCCAAATGTCTGTGCACCGGCCGTAAAACTTCGTGGCACGAACCATCACTCTCCTACCATCTACAGGCAGCCTCTCTTTGGACACATCTTTCTCTGAAATCTCATGCCATTCAGAGCGCAGGTGCTAAAATAATATGTTATAAAGTTTGCCCCTTCCGTATTGTGTGGTGTTTGAAATTCTAACTATTCCATATGTGTAACTGTTTTCTCAGCAGTGAGATCCTCAGCCTCAACAGGGAAGGCAATAAGCTGGAATCTTCCAGGAAGTGCAGCAGCATCCAGGTACATTCTGAGCAAAAAGAGGTGCAAAGAATTTCCTACTAGTTGATACTTGGGCACTACTCCCTTGGTCCATCTTACCTTTTTCAAAATGAAAAAAAAAATTTCAATACTTGAAAATATGTGCAACCCCTAGAACTCACCTTCACCTCCTGTCCTGTAGAGTGTAAATCAAGGTGAGAGAAGTTGGTTCAGCTCACTTACCAACGCCTGTGGATTGACCTGCTGCCTGCAATGCTGTGTGGAGCAGGTTGCAGGGCAACATGGAGACTCACAGGATTCAGCTAGGACTATCTGCAGCAGAAGCAAGCCTGTGGAGACGCGTTGGGCATAGCTTGTAAAGGAGATGATTAGTTACACTGTATTGGTAGATTTACCACGTAGCATTTGGCATGCTTCTCTCTAATCATTCTTAAAGTCTAGGTCAGAGCCAAATATACAGAAATCCCTTGAGGTTCAGATGAGTCACAAATTGGGGAGATGAGAAGTGAAAAGCATATCATTTTTAATCTGATAATTTTCAAGGTGTTACTATTTAACACATCTTTAAGGATAACAAAAAGCAAGGTTTCTCAACTCTAAAGTTTAAAAGGCTTTAAAGGCTGACATGTACATAATTTTCTAAAGCTTTCTTTCCGCGATCTGAGTGGCTTTTTTGGGTTCTCTACTGTCTTGAGCTAGATATATCAAGAAACCTTAGAGTGGTTTGGGGGCAATTGGAATTCTGTTGGAATTCTTTCAGAATGAATGCAATGTTAAGGAACATTCCAGCTCAATTCAGCTAGGTCAATGGCCAAGAAAATGCTTCTGTGAACCATAAACGGCAGAATTAGATATTTATTTTACCCCCTCCCCAACCAATTATGAAAGAAGTTCAAAATTTAACTATTATATGCACATTTAATTAATATTTTAAATCTTTGGTATTTCAAAATACTCTCATAACCTCAAAATTGAGAAGAATATATCATTTCAACCATCAATATTGGGGAAGAAGGGGCTGAAACTTTAAAATAATTAGGCAACTTTGCTTAATATAACAATACTATAATACTAAAAATAAGCTTTTGTTCCTTTCATCTGAAGATGTCAAAGCACTTTGAAAATATTAATTCCGTAATCTTCACAGAAGCCCTTTGATTTAGGCCATGTCCATGCCAAAGTGAGCATCTTTCTCACACTGCACCTAGCAGAAAAGAGGCTGACGTTTGTCCCCAGGCTGCAAATATCGGCAGCCTGAATCCTTGTGTTCTTTTTGGTAAAAGAAGTCTGTGATTTTCAGACTCTGCAGATGTGACAGAGAAATCGAAAGAAAATGGCAATAAGTAGTTTTCTAAAGCCATCATTTTTGTTGTTGTTTCTTAGGAAATCACTGAAGTTGATGCTCTGACAAGTACTGAAGGGAAAAAAAGATAAACCTCTGTCCCGCCAGCAGTCCCACTGGAAGGCAGGAGATGTGCTTTGGTGGGTAGCATGTCCTGTGAGGGTCAGCCCTTGCCAGCCCCAGGTGACTGCATTCTCACGTTTGTGCGTTCCAGATTTCCCAATGAAATCTACCATTCATCCAGCACAAGAGAAGTGAACCCAGCAGCTGGCGAGCTGATGTGTCCATTAGCAAGGATATCAGTGCTCTAAGAGCAAGGTCAAGGGAACGGTGTGGCCCAAGCTGTATTTACTGTGTGGGATGAGGATTCCCAAAGTCCTGGGAGGCGCAGCCTAGTGTGGGGTGCCTCTGGACACGAGCAGGAGATCCTCCAGCTGTGGGCTCTCAACTGGTCTTCCCAAAACGAGAACCTGGGTCAAATTATCCACACCTGGAGATCTGTGACTTTATAAAGAAACAAACTGAAATTAAATCACCACTGTGAAATGAACGGCTTACTAAAACTTATATATGATACATAGTTGCACAAATAGGCCTCAGACAACAAAGCAAAAAGAATCAGAGACAATCAGAATTGGTCTTTATTTAAGATTCTTTTAATGCTGTCTTCTAAATCCTTGGCCAGGAGCAGGCTAGAAAATAATGTTACTCTCATTTCCATTCATTTCCCTTTTTTGGTCTCATCTAAATTGTCATCATTTGTTTTTCCTCCACTGTATCCCATTCTGTCTCCCAATCTAGAATGATTCACTAATAGATTTTACACAAACCTCTTCCTTGTTTTGGGCTCTGGGGGGGAAGGGGAGGGGACTTCCTGCAGAGAATTCCTAGCCACCTAAACTTTTTCTAAATATTCAAACACAAAGTCAGGGACCTTAACTGTGTTCCAATAGCTATGACATTTTTCTTTCTAATAGCAATGCCAAGATCCGTTCAATGACTAGAAGCATAAGAGGGAGCGCTTTCCTCAATACACTGCAGAATGTCTTCTTCCCTGCACGGCACTGCGGCGTGCTAGAATTGGGAAGGGATGGGAAAACTTCCCAGGTGATGCTTCAGGGAAAGATCTCCCCCACTACTTAAAAAGGTTTAACATCTACAACAGCACTGTTAAATCCCCTTGGCCAACCAGGCAAAGGTAAATAGACATATCTACTTGCTTATTTTGTGGTCCCATATTACTTTTGTGGAATATATCATCATACGGTTTAACTTTTATATGCAACCCTCTATGGAAACAGTCACTTTGTAAAGCAAAATGTCAGTTTGCATATAAACCTATTTCCAAGTTAATATTTAAGATGTGCTTTTTACTTTACAAACATACCATGACTATTGTATGTGTATTTTGATGTAATATTCATTTTTGTATTCATGCATTTCTCAAAAAATTTCCAGTGCCTATCTAGTACCAGCTCCTTTGTCAGATGCTAAAGAAAGAAAACAAGAAAGAAAGAAAAAAGTAATAAATAGTTTTAGTTTAGTGGTGGAATTTAAAAACTTACATCTGTTTATGTTTCTGCTTGTGCATTTCTAAATTTTATATTTACCAAGAGGTACTACTCTTGTAATAATATAATGACTCAGGAAAATTATTTTAAACAAATAAATAAATCTTCTAAACAGGAGAGATATATACACTGGGCAGCAAATTGGAAGAGAGTTTGCTGGGGAAGCGTAGAAAAGAGAATAAAATCTGAGCATAATCATGTGGGGGATTTCCAAAGAAGAACCTACGCAGGGGATTGTGGGGATATGGCCGACAGGTCAGGCGGATAAGGCTCAGCTCTCAATAAAACAACGGAGAAAGAGCCAGAGGCTGCCTTGGGGGTCTGCTTTGGGCTGCAACAGACCAGGACACTGCTTCGTGGCTCCCGGGAGAGTAAGGGACAGAGAAACAAAGAAGCTGAGGCAGCAAGCTGTGAGTTATTAAACCTCCAGGCTAAAGGAAGGGCCCCCCTCCCCACCCCGAGACATTAAGAGAGGTCAAAGCTCCTGGCGCAGTGTATCTGAGAGGAGAGCGGACTCTTCCCCCTGCCAGCGCTTTTGGATATGTAGAGAATGGAAGGTGCTCGGAGTCATCTAGGAGGGTACTGGACAGGTGGGCAAACCAGGGGAAATTGTGTGCGGCTTACCTCGGTGGCGGGAAGTGGCACACGTACCCGACCTCCAGGCCACGCAGACGAGGTGGAGCCCCTGGCCCTCTGCTCCAAACGGGAGTGTGACGGCAGACTCCCTGCGAGGAAGGGGGTCTGGGAGAGTGGAGACTGGTTTCTTTGCAGTGAGTTGAGCTGGCTGGGCCGCCCTTGAATATCGGAAGGGACCCTGACTCAAGAGGCAGAGGGGAGGGGGATCTCCTCAAGCAGGATATCACGTCGGCCACCTCGGTAAAGAGAGGAACTACATCAGAGAGGAGGCAGAGACGGGCTGCAGTCAGCACCACTCCTGCGGACTGCAGGGAATCTAACCTGCCTAAGGGAAAAGGGGCGGATAGCCTTCCAAAAAGCCAACTACCCTAAGGAGGCAGAAGAGCTCAGGGGAAGGATGCTAGCCTAGTGTATACGAGGTCCCTAGTTCAATTCCTGGCTCTTCTTTTAACAGTGAGCTACCGGGTTATCAGGCTTCCAGCTGAAATTTTATGAAAGGGAACACATAGACATTCTCTTTGTATTAGCCTATCTTGGATCTCTTATTTAAAAAACAAATCAAAACAAAAAAGGTTCCTTTTTGTAATTTTCCTTATTTTACTCACTAAAACCCAGTTAAAAACCTGCAGAGGGCAGGCTGCAGGGAGATTGATGAACACCAGCAGCCTGAGAAGCTCCTCAGGGGTCTAGAAGAGAAGGCTGTTTTTCCATGTTTATTTTTGTTTTTTTTATCTTTTTTTTCTTCTTTCTCTCTTTTTAAAAACAAGTCACTGCTATCTTGTTTCTTGTTTGTAGTGTTTCCCCTTCCTTTGTTTCTCTGTTTGGTTTTTCTTTTTTTCTTTCAATTACCAATTTTTTCTACATAAGTTATTTCTTTTCTCTTCTGTTTTCTGTTGTTGTCCTTTCATTCCACCTCTTTTTGTTTGGTCTCCAAGTTTTCTCTTTATTTCTCTCTCTCTCCTTTTTTCTCTGTTTTCTTTCTTCTTTTTTTTCTTTTTCTTTCTTTTCTTTTCCCTTCTCACCATTAAGGCCTTTTAATTCATCACATATATTTTTCTCTATTCTGTTTCTTGTTTCATTGTTTCTATTCCATGTTTCTAAATGTATTCCTCTGTATTTCTTACTAATGTTAATTTTTCAATTTCCTAGGTCTCATACGGTTCCTCTCTTACCTTTTACTATTATTATTACTATTATTCTTTTTCTCTTCCTATCTCTTTCCTTCACTCTGGTCCTAATTTTTTTCAAGGGAACATAGACAACAACAATGAAATAGAATAAGAAGAATGAAGTGTCAAAGTGAAACATTACCACACACACGAAAACAACAAAATAAAACCATAGAATAGAGAGAGAAGCTAATCAACTGAATAAACCCACCAAGATGAACAGATGCCTAGGCACCAACAAAAAATTACAAGCCATAGTAAGAAATAGGAAGACATAGCACAGTCCAACAAACAAACTAAAAACCAGGAGGAGATGCGGAACATGGAAAAACTAATCAAAGCCTTCCAAATAAATATCATGGACTAACTTAATGAAGTGAGGAAGACACTAAGGATATTAAGAAGACACCGAGAGATCAAACTGAAGAAATTATAAACATACAGAAAAAGATAACAGATATGATAATGATGAAGGGCACAATACAAGAAATAAAAAATACACAGCAAGCACATAACAACAGATTTGAACAGGCAGAGGAAAGAATCAGTGATGTGGAAGACAGTACATATGAAATCAACAGATAGTAGAACAGAAAGATGAAAAGATAGAAAAAATCCAGCAGGGACTTAAGGATTAGAATGACAATATGAAACACACAAACATACACATTAAAGTCATCCCAGAGGGAGAAGAGAAGGAAAAGGGGACAGAAGGAGGAAATAATGGCTGAAAATTTCCTAACCCTCTTGAGAGAGATGGATGTACATGTCCAAGAAGCACAGCACACACCAAACAGTATAAATCCTAACAAGCCTACCCAAAGACATATACTAGTCAAATTGTCCAATGCTCAAAACAAAGAGAGAATACTGAAAGCAGCAAGAGAAAAGAGAACCATCACACACAAGGGAAGCTCGATAAGATTAAGTGCTGATCTCTCATCTGAAACCAAGGAGGCAAGAAGGCAGTGGTATGACATAGTCAAGGTGATAAAAGGAAAAAACTACCAGCCAAGAATTCTCTATCCAGCAAAGCTGGCATTCAAAAATGATGGAGAGTTCAAAATATTCACAGATAAACAGAAATTCAGAGAATATGTCAGTAAGAAACCTGCACTTCAAGAAATACCAAAAGAGTTCTGCAGGTCGAAAGGAAAAAACAGGAGATGCATAGTTGGAGGAGAGTGTAAGAACAGCTAAAAAGATAAAAAGGGAAATAAAAACAACATATGGCATACATAAACCTAAAGAAAATATGGCTAATATAAGTAATTCCTTGATAGTAATAACATTGCATGTTAATGGATTAAACTCACCAGTCAAGAGACACAGATTGGCAGAATGGATAAGGAAATATCACCCATCTATATGCTATCTACAAGAAACCCACCATAAATCCAGGGATGCAAGGAAGCTGAAAGTAAATGGTTGGAAAACCATTTTACAAGCAAACAAAAAAGGGCATGGGTAGCTATACTAATATCAAACAAAATAGACTTTAAATGCAAAACTATTGCAAGAGACAAAGAAGGACACTGTATATTAATAAAAGAGGTAATTTATCAAGAAGAAAGAACAATTATAAATATTTATGCACCTAATCAGGGCACCTCAAAATACCTGAGGCAAACACTGGAAAAGCTAAGTGCAGAAATAGATGCCTCTACAATTATAGTGGGGAACTTTAATACACCATTATCACTATTAGACATAACATCTCATCAGAGAATCAATAAAGAAACAAAGACTTTGAATAATACATTAGAGTATCTGGACCTGATAGACACACACCAATTATTACACCCAAATACAGCAGGATATACATTCTTCTCAAGTGTACATGGATCATTCTCCAGTATAGACCACAGGCTAGGACACAGAACAATTCTCAATGAATTCAGAAAGATTGAAATTATACAAAGAAATTTCTCTGACCACAATGGAATGAAGCTGGAAATCAATAAGGGGCAGAGAAGCAGATTAAGCACAAAGATATGGAAGTTAACACACTCTTAGACAAATAGTGGGTCAAGGAGGAAATTGCAAAAGAAATCAGCAACTACCTTTAAGTGAATGAAAATGACAACACAACATATCAAAACCTATGGGACACAGCAAAAGCTGTACTGGGAGGGAAATTCATCACCATAAATTTCTCTATTAAAAAAGAAGAAAGAGCTAAAATCAAAGACCTAACTGTGCACTTGAAGGATTTAGAAAAAGAACAACAAACTAACCCCAAAGGAAGTAGAAAGAAAGAAATAACAAAGATAAGATCAGAACTAAATGAAATTAAAAATAAGAAAGCACTAGAAAAAAATAACAAAACCAAAAGCTGGTACTTCAAGAAGATTAATTAAATTGACAAATCCTTGGCTATACTAACAAAGAAAAAAAGAGAGAAAATGCAAATACATAAAATAAGAAACAAGGAAGGGGATATCACCACTGACACCACAGAAATAAAAAGTATCATAAGAGCATACTTTGAAAAATTATATGTCAACAAGATGGATAATTTAGAGGAAAAAACAAATTCCTAGAAACGCACAAGCAGCCTACATTGTCAAAAGAAGAAATGGATGAACTCAACAGACCAATCACAAGTAACAAGATAGAATTAGTCATCAAAAACCTCCCGACTAAGAAGAGCACAGGATCAGACAGCTTCACAAGTGAATTATACCAAACATTCTGGAAAGAACTAACACCAATCCTGCTTAAACTATTCCAAAAAATATGTAAGTGGAGGGAACATTGCTTAACTCATTCTATGATGCCAACATCACTCTAATACCAAAGCCAAACAAAGACACCACAAGAAAGGAAAACTATAGACCAATCTCTCTGATGAACATGGATGCTAAAATTCTCAAAAAAAAAAAAAAATACTTGCTAATCATATTCAACAATATATCAAAAGAATTATACACTATGACCAAATAAGTTTCATCCCTGGTATGCAAGGATGGTTCAACATAAGAAAATCAATCAATGTAATACACCACATAAACAGATCAAAAGAAAAAAAAGCACATGGTCATCTCTATAGATGCAGAAAAAGCATCCACAAAATACAGCACCCTTTCCTCAAAAACACACTACAAAAAAATAGGAATAGAAGGAAACTTCCTCAACATGATAAATGGTATATATGAAAAACTCACAGCTAACATCATATTCAATGGTGAAATCCTAAAAGCTTTTCCTCTGTGATTGGGAAAGACAAGGATACTCACTTTCACTGCTTCTATTTAACATTGTTTTAGAAGTACTTGCTTGAGCACTTAGACAAGAAAAGGATATAAAAGGCATCCAAATTGGAAAGGAAGAAGTAAAAATTTCACTATTTGCAGATGACATGATCCTATACATAGAAAGCCCTGCGAAATCTACAACAAAACTTCTAGAGCTGATAAATGAGTTCAGTAAAGTTGCAGGAAATAAGATCAATGTGCAAAAATCAGTAGCATTTCTGTACACCAATAATGAGCAATCTGAGGAGGAAATTTTTTTAAAATCCCATTTATAATAGCAACTAATAGAACCAAATACCTAAGAATAAATTTAACTAAAGATGTAAATGATTTATATGCAGAAAACTGCATAACATTGTTAAAGGAAATCAAAGAAGACTTAAATAAATGGAAGAATATTCCCTGTTCATGGATGGGAAGACTAAACATTATTAAGATGTCTATCCTACGCAATCTGATTTACAGATTTAATTCAATCCCAATAAAAATCACCACAGCATTTCTTACTGAATTGTAAAAACTAACTATGAAATTCATTTGGAAGGGTAAGAGGCCCAGAATAGCTAAAGACATATTGAAAAATGAAATTGGAGGAACCATACTACCTGGCTTTAAAACATGCTACAAAACTACAGTGGTCAAAACTGCATGGTATTGGCACAAGGGTAGACATACTGACCAATGGAACTAAATTGAGAGTTCTGATATAGATCCTCAAATATACAATCAACTGATATTCAACAAGGCCACCAAACCCATTCAACTGGGAGAGAATGGCCTCTTCAAAAATGGTGCTTGGAGAATAAGATATCTATATCCAAAAGAATGGGAGAGGAAAACCCTCTCACACCTTATAGAAAAATTAACTCAAGATGGATCAAAGATCTAAATATAAGAGCCAAGACCTCAAAGACCTTGGAAGATAATGTAAGGAAGCATCTACAGGATCTTGTAGTAGGAAACTATTTCATGAACTTTACACCCAAAGCACCAGCAACAAAAGAAAAAATAAATGGGACCTGCTCAAAATTAAAAACTTTGTACCTCAAAGGAGTTAGTTGAGAAAGTGAAAAGGCAGCCTATTCAATGGGAGAAAATATTTGGTAACCATACATCTGATAGGGGCCTAATATCTTGCATATATAAAGAAATCCTACACCTTGAAAATAAAAAGACAACCCATTTTAAAAATGGGCAAGTGATTTGAATGGACACTTCTCCACTGAAGAACAACAAAATGTTAAAAAGCACATGAAAAGATTGTGAAGATCACTAACTATTAGGGAAATGCAAATCAAATCTACAATGAGATATCATCTTACACCCATTAGACTGGCGGCTATTAAAAATTGGAGGACTACAAGTGTTGGAGAGAATATGGAGGAGTGGGAACCCTCATCCACTCCTGGTGGGAAGTTAGAATGGTGCAGCCATTGTGGAGGACAGTTTGGTGCTTCCTCAGGAAACTAACTATAGAACTGCCATATGACCCAGCAATTCCACTGCTGGGTATATACCCAGAGGAACTGAAAACAAGGACATGAATAGATATAGCCATACCAATGTTCATAGAGGCATTATTCACTATTGCTGAAAGCTGGAATCAACACAAATGCCCAACAACAGATGAATGGATAAACCAATTGTGATATATTCATACAATGGAATACTATTCAGCAGTAAGAAGCAATACAGTATTAACACATGGGATAACATGGATGAATCTTGAGGACCTTATGTTGAGTGAAGCATGCCAGATAATGAAGGACAAATGTTACATGACCTCACTAATATGAATTAAGCAAATTGAGTGGACTCCCAAAGCTAGAGTTTGGAAGATAGGTTTACAGGAAATAGAAAGGGAGAAGAAGGTTGTGAGCCAATGTCCTTATGGGCAAAGTCTATGATAAGGTGGAAGTGTAGTTGTGCAGTGGAGGAGCATGACAGTGGTATAATGATACTATTGAGTTAGGCAGTGCTGGTTTATCAGGGAGGTGTGGTGGAGAGGGTGGGTTAGACTGTCCATGGAACTGGGGAGAGGCTTGAGGGAGGGAGCATGTGAGCACTGTGGTTTGGTGGGTACATTGTTGAAAGTACAATGTTGGGAATGCTCTTTTGGTGATATGGCAAGTGAGGGTTCCTGGTTTAGGGTGTTGGATGTGGGGGACATTCGGGACAGGGTAGACCTTTGGCAGACTTCTAGAGTGTGTGAGTGTTCATCTTGCCATAGTGTGTTATACCATGGGTGGAGACCAACATAATGAGTGGCAATATGGTGGACTCCCATTCTGGGGAGGCTTGCTATGTTTTCAAACAGAGGAGCAAGAGTCTTTGGAGAGAATGGGTGGTGCCTAATAGGGGAAGGCAGGCCAGTGTGTCAAGCCCTCAGTGTTGTTGTAAGTAACTATGAATCTTGTTCTTCAAGGAGTGAAGCCTCGTGTTTGCCATGGGTACTGAAGGGAGGGGGAGGGAGGAATAGAACAGATGGAACAAGGGGCAATTTGGGGGCAATGGAAGCATTCTACATGATCTTGCTATGATGGATACAGGCCATGTTAAATTACATCAAAATTTTTTAAAAGTGTACAGTCCAAAATGTAAACCATAATGTAAACCATTGACCATGGTTGGTAGTTATGTTTCAGTATTTGTACATCAGTTGTAAAAAATGAACCATCCATATATAAAATGTTATTAATAGGGGAAGGGGCAAAAGGGGGAGGATGTTGAATATATGGGAGTCCCCTCTATTCGGTACTTGACTTTTCTTAACCTAAAACTTCTTTGAAGACAAAATGAAAAAAGTAAGACACTGGGGGAACAAACGGAAGAAAATGATACCGTACATATAGGACAACAGATCTTACAGTGATGAAGGCAAAAGGTCAAAAATTTTTTTTCAAATATTTTTTCATTTTTTTTTATCACAAATTTTTTAATTTATTTTTGAATTTTTTGGTATTTATTTCTTATTTTTAAAACTATCATTTTTATTTCATTTTATTATTAATTGTATTTTGCTATTTTATTGGCTTCATTTGTGAAGAAATTTTGAATCGCAGAAGGGTTACAACTGTGGCAGGGGAGGATCATTGGTGTGGGGTGTAAGTGATGAGGGATACATGTGAGGAAGCTTACCTGGGCATACATATAAGTCATATATATGTGTTCAAATGTTCATGGGGCATTGTTGCGGTGGGTGGAGATTCACACAATAACCAAAGGAATATCAAATTCCTATCCTGGGGAGCTCTGCCACAATCTCTAATGGAACAGCTAGAATCCCCTGAGTACAGAGGCAATGACTAGGGAAGGAAGATGGTCATTGATGGGCCTTTTAAATTGATGACGTACTTATGAAACTTTACTCTTGAAATTTAATATTAGCCTAGTATTACCAAGTGCCTAAGAGTTGCCTCCTGGGAGCCCACTTGTTGCTCAAATGTTGCGTCTATCTAAGCCAAATTCACCATATAAATACATTACCTTTCCGCCAGCATGGGACATGACTCCTGGGGATGAGCCTCCCTGGCACTAAGGGATTACTACCAAGCACCAACTAGCAATGCAACTGGAAAAAGACCTTGACCAAAAGGGGGAAAAGGTAAAGACAAATGAGTTTATATGGCTAAGAGACTTCAGAGTGAGTTGGGAGGTCATTCCAGAAGTTATGCTTATGCACATCTCAGCAGGATCTCATTGACTGCCAAACTAGGTACTACCACAAATAGCTGGGCTTCTCAGGGCGCTGGAGACATCCAGATACTATAGTCAGAGCAGATAGCTCAGGAGTTCGGTGCCTTGCCAGTGGGCCCTACTTTAGAATTTATGCTCCTCAATGTGACAGAATTGGCCTCAGTTGTGGTTTCCTGATGGAGTTTCAGTTAAAGGCCATGACTACTGACAGAAAGCAGGTCACCTTGAAATGTAATAAACAAGCTCTCCAGTCTCATGCTAATAGGAGCTGGGTGGGGAAACACCCTGAGACAATGCCTGTGAATTGCAGAAATGTAAAAGAGCTGAGTCATTGACCTTTAAGACTTGTTGATTTCAGCAAAATGTAACTGTTAAGTATCTGTTACCCTTGCACATGCTCACACGTATTTTCTTTGTTCTAAAGCCAAATAAAAGCCACACTTTATGAGGTGGCTGGGCTCTTCTCTCCATTTTGGACAGAGAGTCCCCTGATCCCAGTTTTTCTTCTCTTTGTCTTGTTCTTTCTCATCCATGGCACCGTTTTCACGGACCCAGTTCCTGACCGCCAACATATGGAGCCCAACGTGAGGCCCTGAAAATGAAACTTTTCTTTCAGTCAGTGCACGAACGAAGGAGCTCCTGAGAGCGGTTTTAAAGAAAAAGAAAACAGAAAAGGTAAGCTTCATCCTTGGAATCATCAGGGTAATGGGTAATCAGCAGTCGAACTTTGAAGAGTTTTCTAGAGTGTTAAAAACTTTATTAAAAATCACCAGTGTAACTATTGAATCCTCGGCTTTTGAGGAACTTTTTTCTCTTGTACAGAAAGGTTTTTATTGGTTTCAGCCACAAGGGCAGGATATTTTAAACCTGAAACACTGGATAAACCTCCTACTGCTTACATAATGATAAGGCTGTGGGATGATAAAAGCTAATAAAATTAAACCACTGGAAAAGTAAGAAAACTTAGTAATACAGTTTCCAGAAAAATTCTCAAAAGCGGTAAAATCAGTAAAATCAAAGATACATGTTTCTATTTATGTGTTATAACTTGTTTTGTGTTTGTTTGTTCAGTGTCAGTATATATTTTGATACCTCCAGATGACAATATTAAATTGATGAATAAAAATTATTAAAAGAGCTCTATTCAAATGGCCAACATTAAATAAGTGCTTATATTAATAAATAAATATGAGTATTAATTTAAAACAATAAAAATAATTATAAACAAACTAAATCATTATTCTAACAAGTTTATTTAATGTTGATGGTAATTGTATGTTGTCAGAAGTTTGCTTAGAAACAGTTTCTAAAATCGTTGTGGAAACTTAAGTAGAGAAGGTATATAGAATGTGCTTTTATTATTAAAGAAAAGAAAGTAATTTTACCATAAGATAAAATGACTAACTTATTAAAACAAAGTTAAAGTTTTGTTCTTTCTCAAAGTTTCTCAAGTCATTAATCTGTTTTAATAAAAGTTTACACAGAGTTTTTGTCCTGAATAATCAGTATGCAAAAAAGAAAGTGTTTTTATCAAAGTAGCTTCTTATACTTTGACCTTAATGTTTCCTTGAAGAAACAAGTTATATCACTTTTAAAAGAACATCATGTTTAAACCGGCTTTCTCAAAAAAGCTTTTTATTTCAAACTGTTACAAATTATTTGGTCTGTTACCTAGAAAAGGATAAAATACTAAAAATAGTTAAGTTCATGTGATATAAGTTGAATAAAGTATTTAAAACTGTTGTACAATTAAAAGAAATTTTCTAATTTTATGACAATTAAGGTTACATGAGTGAAAAGTTCATATAAATACTTTAAAGGTGTATAAAATTGCTGAAAATTTAATAATATTTCAGTGTAATATTAAATAAAAGTATACTGTTATTAATCATAATTTAATTATTTTTAAAAAATAATAATATGTGTTATAAAACTACCTCTCTGCCTAAAAATCATAAGGCAGATGCTTTAAGTTTATCTGATTTACTCCACCTCTGCTAATAAAAAATAAAATATATATATAATTTAAAAAATGGAAACTAAAATAGTGAGCACATTAAGGATACTTTGTAACAAATTTAAAAAGATAAAGTACATTTCAAAAGGTGTTGTATTCCTCCCTGGAGGAGCTGGCCACTCTCCCAGGGACTGATACATAAACCTTAAAATACACTGCCCAAGGAGTGTTGTGTTCCTTCCTGGAGAGGCTGGCCCCTTCCTCAGGAATTAGCAAAATACTCACAAGTTGGCAACTATAGTATCATTTAATTAATCCTAAACACAGTCAACCAAAATTCTAATATCAGTTGCTAATTCAACATTTCCCAGCTAAAAGTTAAATATTGGTAAGGGTAACCGTTGGCCAATTTGATGTAATTATGAATTCCAAAAATATAATTGGATCATGCCTGTAAACTGATCTGTTAATCTGGGCATGATTAGGTTATGATTAAGGTGTTGAGCCCCACCCCTTGGTGGGTGGGGAATCGAATATAAAAGGCAAGGCAAAGAACAGAGTTGAAAGCAGTCTTTTGAGAAGCAGTTTTGATGTTGGAAAGAAGGCCCCAGGAGAAGAGAAGCAAGCCGTTCGCCTGATCGTCTACAGCTGACCTTGTGGAGGAAACAGGAGCTAAGCCCGGAGAGAAACGCAGCCCCGGGAAGAGAGGATCCCCAGAAGCCTGAACCCTGGCAAACGCCGGCAGCTGTCTTGCTCTAATGTGTGGCAATGGACTGTGGTGAGAGAAGAAACTTAACGCTTTATGGTCTGGTATCTGTGGACTTCTACCCCAAATAAATACCCTTTATAAAGACCAACCCATTTTTGGTATTTCACATTAGCACCCCTTTGGCTGACTAATACAGTAAGTATCAATATTAACTTAATCTTTTAGTTGATTATGCAGTATAGGCTTATTTAACCAACCCACCTCTTCTAGAGCTGTTAACTTGGAGCGATGAGTCTTACCCAATTTATCTTAATCAATCTCACCATTTTCCAGGACTACCCTTAAGCCAAAAGAAGAAGGGAAACTTATAGAAAATTTAACTTTACCTTTTATAAACTGCCCTATTTGTATTGAATATGGTTTTGTATGCATGCGACCTAAAAATCGCAGTGTAGTTTTAACAGAGAAAAATCAAACTCAAATTTATGTTCTCATTTTCCCTTCTTTACCGTATAAATCAGAAAATATGGTAAATTTTGCATGTCTCTCTCAAAACAGACTACTTCATGACAAATGGCATATTTGTCATGGGCTTACAGAGGTTGTGTTGTTTAATGATTCCTATGGAATTGTAAAGGATCGGGCCCTTATAGGGATACCGAAACCTATTAAAAACACAACCATATCTTGGTTCATTAATAATTCAACCATAATTACTAATGACAGTAATCCTTATTTCTGAAATTTTGGTAATAACAGCATTTACTAACACCTCAATAATTTGGAAAAATCAAAGAAGATATATCCCACAACCATGGGACACTAAACTTAACAAAACTCAAAGTTATTTGTGAAAATTATTTTTGGGAACTGGTTCAATTTTTGAATGGCAAGGCAGCAAAACTAATATTACTATTTTAAAAAGAAAATCAACTCAATTTCTTACAGTATGTATACGAGATCCTATAGTTTTATCATTAGAAAAGTAGCTTTTGGTGAAAGGAACATTAGTTGCTCCAATTGCTCCTTATTTACATGTCTTAAGAATTCATATTTGCAGGAAATTCAAACTCTTTTTATAGCAAGAAGAAGAAAAGGACTATGGTTACCGGTTCGGATGACCAGACATTGGCAGCAGTCTCCAGAATCCCATTTGCTGTGGCAATTCCTCGATCATTATTTTAAAAAAACTAAAAGACTGATTGGACTTTTAATAGCAGGAAATTTGGGACTGATTGGCATCATAACCGCTGCAGCTGTCACTGGCACAGCCCTGCATCAAGGAGTCCAGAATCAACAATATGTTAAGGACTGGCATAAAAATGCAAGTGAGATGTGGCATAGCCAGTCTCACATTGATATGGAACTGAATAATTGTATGAATGATCTTGAAACAACTACTATACATTTGGATAATCAAATTTATAATTTAAACTTGTTAAGAGCTCTTAAATATGATTGGAATGAAAGTTCTTTTTGTATTACTCCTTTGGCTTATAATAATAGTGAACATGATTGGAAGGAAGTGAAAAATCATTTTAATTGGATATAAGCATAATATTTCTTTAGATATTTTAGAATTGCAAAAGAAGGCATTGAGCATGTCTCAAAACAAATTGAAAGAAACCGCTGGTGCAGAATTTTGGAATGACTTGTCTGAAAAAATTAAATACTATCAATCTGTTTCACTGGTGGAAACAAAAAAACAGTTCAAATATCATTTTGGATTGGATTAGGAATTATTGTTATATGAATTTTAATTGTTTGTATTGTTAAGGGTAGAGTAATAACATATGTTCATAGAAAAAATGAAGAATTAGATCGGATAAATGCATTTATGTTAAGAAACTTGGCCATGAAAAACCAACTTTGCATTATTTGGTAGAAGGATTCTACTAATAACCCCTTAATCTTAATACTAATTATCTGCACAAAAATATTCACTTAAGGAACCTGAAGAAGTATAAATATTAATGAAATTGCCTTCCATGTAAGAGCTCAAAAGCTTGACTGGTAGTCAATGACGGGTAAGATTCTCAGAGGAGGACAACCTAAGACAGGCACAGTCACAAGAGCCTATGGAAGAAGACAAGTGTGACAGGAGGTCACCTTGTATCAGCTTATATAATGGTTCCTATGATCTTCACTGAAAAAAAATTTAATACAAAAGGGGGAAATGATGGAGTTTCAATTAAAGGCCATGACTACTGACAGAAAGCAGGTCACCTTGAAATGTAATAAACAAGCTCTCCTGTCTCATGCTAATAGGAGCTGGGTGGGGAAACATCCCAAGTCAATGCCTGTGAATTGCAGAAATGTAAAAGAGCTGAGTCACTGACCTTTAAGACTTGTTGATTTCAGCAAAATGTAACTGTTAAGTATCTGTTACCCTTGCACGTGCTCACATGTATTTTCTTTGTTCTAAAGCCAAATAAAAGCCACACTTTATGAGGTGGCTGGGCTCTTCTCTACGGTTTGGACGGAGAGTTCCCTAATCCCAGTTTTTCTTCTCTTTGTCTTATTCTTTCTTTCTCATCCACGGCACCGTTTTCACGGACCCAGTTCCTGACTACCAACAGTTTCCAATTCTGCAATTGGTTCTTCTGTCCTTCTATTGAACCTATAATTAGTACTAGAGTTGGCAGTTGTATATCCAAGAGACCTAAATCTTTGGGCTGTCCATGTGCCAGCTGGGCCCTGAATCTCAATGGAGTTGCAACACCTACTCTCCAGTTCATTGGTCTCACCCAGGACAACTAACAAGGAGGTAACGATGGACAGCTACCATACCAAGGAACCGAGAGAGTCTACAGCTGCAAGCAAGAGAGCACCATCCATTGGCTCTCTGGGATCTCATCCCCCTCTCAATTAGAGGTGGTGTGGGCATCACCATCCCAGAATTATCAGGATTGGGTAAGGAACTATGGACTAAAGTAGACTTACTGGTATTCTACTATAGACTTATGATGATTCTAGCAATTGAAGAAATTATATAATTGATGTGGAGGTTCTGAGGGGAGGGAGAGGGAAAAACAGGTGTAATACGGGGACATTTTTGGGACTTGGAAATTGTTCTGAATGACATTGGAGTGACAGATGCAGGCCATAATATATCTTGCCATAACCTACAGAATTGGGTGAGAGAGAGTGTAAACTACAATGTAAACTTTAATCCATATGAGTGTCAATACTCCAAAATGTGTTCATCTATTGCAATGAATGTACCTCACTACCGAAGAATATTGTTAATGTGGGAAAATGTGGGAGGTGTGGGGAGTGGGGCATATGGGAATCCCTTATATTTTTTTAATGTAACATTTTATGTAATCTAAGTATCTTAAAAAAAAAAAAAAAAAAAAAAAAAAAAAAGGGGACCTAGCCAGATAACTTGCCTTTGTAGAAAAGATATTGCACTCATGCAATAAAAGCAATATGTTATAAAATAAGAGGAATTGGGAGTAAATTAGTTACAAAGACATAAAATCTAAACCAAAGATTAAAATGGCAGAAAGAATAAGAAATTATGTATAATTCATGGCTCAGCTGTTAATGGTGTTTGCATGGCCATAATACTAAAAGTTCTGAATATCAATCATGACTAAACCAAAATTGCCTTATATCACTTTATATCAGGATGGGGAAGAAGGATAAGAAGTAAGGGGGAAAAGATGAAGAAGAGATTCAAAAAAGAGCTAAGTTCTCCTTTTCCCAGCTCTTCAGGTAACTGTCTCAGTTACTGACCATCCTACTTCTTTTTCTATAAAATGGGACTCTCAATACCCTAATTTACAGAGTCAGTATGGAGAATAAAAATATTCGATAATATCTACAGATGCACTTTGTGAAATAAAAGCTAGTGTACAGATAACTGATTTTAATTATAACATAAGGTATGGTGAGAGTGTACTAGCTTTATCTCAGTAAATCCCCTTCTGAAAAAATATTCCCCAGTCATTTCTGAAAAGATCATATATTTAGCAACTCATCCTTCTCAGAGGGCTGCTGCTTCAGTTGTTAAAAACTTCTGTGCATTCACAACTAGGCACAATCTTTTAGGTTTGAAGTACAGTTGGCTGAAAAAAAGAGAAGGAGCATTTGAGGTACTGCCAAAGACAGTGAAGAGTAAGCTTTGAAACCTCAAGAGCACAAGGAAAGGATTCCAGGCTGAAAACTAAGCATGCTCTTTTCCAGACTGGTAAAAAGATGCTACTGAATTTACAAAGATATAAACAACACAAGAACTTTTAGGTTAAACCATCGACTGTAGTAAATCGTGTTTTCATCCAGTGTAACAGATGTGCCACACCAATGCAAGGTGTTCGTGATGGAGTGGCAGATGGGAATCCTGTATTTGTATGCTTGATGGTTCTGTACACTCACAGCTTCTCTAATAAAAAAAAGACCTTCTTCGTTCATTTCCCATTGAATTACATAGCAGCCCCGCACAGTGGGCAATGTATCCAGATTCTAGCCAGGAGAGCTGCTAGAACCAGCTGTTTCACTCTGCCATCACACCATGACGTGCTCTTTTTCCTTCATGCCCTTCTCCCCAGCTGTGCCTGGGCTCTCACCTCAATCAGGCCTGTCCTCAAATCTCTCCTCGCTAGAGAGGCCAACAAGCCACCCGATGTCAAATCGCGCCTCCCTTTCATTCCAGCCCTGTTCTTCTTCTCCAGCACTCGTCATCCCTGGGCAGAGTTTTGTCTATTTGTTCATTGCCTGTGATCTCGTCGGACTGTGAGCTCCATGAGGGTGAGCCCTTTGTTTTGCTCCCCTGCTGCCGCTGGCACAGAGCAGAGCCCGGTGACTGTTTATTCAAGCCATCACTGCTGCACCGCTCTGCTCCTGGCAAGGAAATGGCTTTCCAGGGGGCTGTTCCAACTCCAGAGTATCCCCTCCATCTTCCCGAGGTCAGCAGAGAAGGGACTGTTGTTTGCAATTTGGGCTGAAGTTTCCACAGAACGGGACGTGAGTGTTGGAGATGGCGGCAACAGATCGCGCACCTCCAGGGCCCCAGAGCGCCCCTGGCCACGCGGCTCCTAGGCCACCTCTAGGACCTCCTCGGAGCTCAGCCCTGCCCTGGCTCCCGACCTCCAGTGAGCAGTGGCTCCAGCACACACAAACCTTCCAAGAACAGGTGACCAAAAGGCATGGGGAGCCCAAGCCAGCCTGTGAGGCAGCGTCGCCTAAAGGAAACAAAATCTGTAGAGATGCCCGTTCTTACTATGTAGTTCACAGCAGTTTTGTTCTTCAGAGCCACCACTTCAAACCTGTCCTTTCCAGACCAGGTTCCTCTGGAAATACCTATAAAACGACTTTCCAGGACAAGAAGAAAAAGATCCCTGAAAGATGGATTCCTACTCCTAAAAAGCAAAAAAAAAAGTCATGTTATTTTCATTTAATGGTTTTCTAGTCTCTTCCTGTCTCAGGCTCAAAAATAACTTCAGACTCAGGCAAACTGAAGGTCACCTTGTCAATTTATGTAAACAACTGCTCACTAATTGATGTTCCAATAAGCTTTCATGTTTTGGGGTCACAAACGGGAGAAAAAGCCTTATTTCTAAAGGGGTCTGAGATAAGAATGGAGAATGGGGAAGGAAAAGCAGCCAGAGAGATTTTTATAAAGGTTTTAAGCCAGTCACTTCAAGCTAGGCAGGGATTATTTTCTTCTCTGGAGACAAGACACTCGTGTTGCTCTCGTGACAAAAATACGATGTACTGAGGGAAGTAATCCCAAGCAAGCAACACTACGGAACATACTTGATAAAGGAGTCTCCTGCAGTTTCACACTGCAAAATGGGATTGAAATACACAAGAAATGGGATTATTAACAGCCCCACTTGAAGTGTCTTGAAAAATGGCCAGTGGCCCTATCCAGTGGTGTGACTGAAATTCTTAGTGAGTTGATTTCTGTAGAAAGCACTTGTAATTCATTATTAACTATGATTATTAAAAGGTCCTGGGCCCTTTTGTTGTTGCTGCTGCTGTTTGCAGTTTTTGTCAACATCATAGACTGGAGCAAAGTACTTAGGCAGCTCCCGTGGGACTAGTTCTACGGCTTCGCAGCGAGGTCAAAGCATTCGGGAGCCACTCTGTCGTGATGACACTTAGGCCGTCCGCTGAAACGGGCAGTCCTGATGGAGCAATAGGAATCGTGGCTCCTCAACGTCAAGCTCCGAGGAGTCTCTACTTCTTGCCTGAAAAGTAGAATAAAGCTAATACCTACCCCACAGGATTGCCGTGAAAACTGAACTCCGCAGGCGTGTAAGGTGCCCGGCATTGTGCCTGGCCCCTGGCGTGCAGCCAGCAGACGCCAGCTCTCTCTACCACCATGGCTGTGCCGCTGCCTGCCTCTGCGCTGCTAGTGATGGCGATTAGAGAGCCCTTCTCTCGCGCGGAGCCGGCCTCGGCCTGGCCTTGGCCTTCGCGCCATGCCTGGCTCTGAGAGTGGCTGTGCTGGGCCGTGTCAGCCGCCCCCTGGCCCCAGCCTACTGCCGACCCGTCACTCTGTTCCCTTTTTTCCAGGACCTGTGGACTCCCCACTAACCCTCACGCTCACCCCAGGCTCTCCCTTCGCTGGTGCTGTTTTGACTCGTGAGCCAACCCCTGCCCCGGGTCATCCTCGAACAAAAGCCTGCCCTTTCCTCATGACCCCAGGAGGCCGCGTCCTTGCCTGGCGTGCAGCCTCCTGCCTCCAGCGCTCTGCGCTGCTTTGCCCTCGTAAGGCGCTGCCCGCCCTGCTGTCGCTTACTGCTGCTGAGACCACGAGCCCTGAAGACAGGGATCCTCTCACACGCATCCTCTGATCCCGACAATCATTTGACAGAATATTTTGTTTATACAAAGTGCTCAAATATTGGTTGATTTGAAACGCAAACTCCAGACTTGAGAAATTAGCCTTCATGTATTCTGAAACCGTGACGGGGTTGGTGATGCCACCGACCTGGAGCTGAGCTCGCAGCCCCTGCTGCGCAGGCGGCGGCCACCACGCTGACCGAGAAGCTCACTGTCCCTAAGCCGGAGCGCTCGCTCACCAGCGCTGGGAAGTGCTCTGGGAGTAGCTGATCTATGACCTACCCGTGTGTACATTTCCCTCTTTAACAGAATCAAACGTTTTTAAAACTTGTATTTTGATAAAAGCCTAAATATCTGTCACTGCTCCCTGTGAACTATTGAAGTTTTGGAAATCGTGTCGAGTCGAGCGCTCATTGCTGTCTGATCCTACTGTCGTAAAGTAAAATCAATTCATTCCATCATCGGAAAAATTCATCACAGGCAGCAACAGAAAGGAAAAACGGAACCAAACAGCCCACTTTCCTATTCGGCTTAGCTTATACTCAACACCTTTGGAAAATTCAGCCTTTTAGTCGTCCTCGTACTTTTATTCAGTCTGAGAGTCACTCGGCCCCCAGGACTCATGGAAACGACGCTAAAGGTGCGTCCTCCAGATCCCCATAAACAAGCATGTCTGCCTTTCAGAAGGAAATGTGTATACAAAGCCGCCTGATGACAGGAGAAAGTCCCCATTTGGGAACAGTACACTTTTAACTACTCTCTAATATGTGCTAGCTACCCTTCCATTTTAACAAAAGAAGAGCAGGCCTTGGGTTCAGAAGATTCTGGAAGGCAACAAGACACAGAAAGAATTGAAAAACACTGGTTGTATCCATTGGATTTATTTTTATGCTTACCATCTATATATAATGATTAGATATAAGACAAAAATCTTGAAGGACCATAAATATGACCGAAGTCTGGGAAAGACTGCCCTAAAACACATTGCTATCTGGAGGAAGCTTAGAGAGGAAAAGTAAAGATTCAGAAAGGATTCAGAGGACAGTGGATATGCTCTTAACGCCTCTCCACATAGGTTTCTTTTCTTTCTACATCTTCTGCTATTAGAAGCTACATATACTTATCTCAAGTCTCAAATCTAGACTGCCAGCAAAGAAATTATGAATTAGGGTGCCCAACTCGCCCTGAATTCCCTTGTCGTGTTATTCATATTGTTTTGCATTTATTTCTTTATTCTTCACTAGATTATAAGCTCCGAGTACAGAGACCTTGTTTTATACTTTGAAAACGTTGGACTCTAGTGTCTGCATTTGTAGGTGCTGATCAACCCCAACTACATTTGTAGCATTTCAGATATTTAGTAAAGAAAAAGACCCAAACAAAAAAGATATAACAAAGGCCAATCAACAGCTTGCTTCTTGCAAGACTTGATAGAGGGCATGGAAAACTGAGTCCAGCTGGAAAGGGATTCCCCAGTCTGGTCTTAAACGCAGGGCACAGCATTTAGGAGTTAGAAGATGTGCCGGCCCAACTCCTTATTTCTAGAAAACGGGAGTCCAGGTAAGCCAGGACTGCAACTCTGAGTGGTCACAGTGCATGCATGAACATGCAGTTTTAGAGCTAGGAAATAGTCCTTCCTACTTCATGCTGTCTCTACTCCGTAGGATTATTCATGAAATGAATATTCACTGGACTTGCTGTGTGTGCCAGGTGTCCAAGACAACATGCGAAATCTGCTTCTCAGTGGCTTGCGGTCCAGGGGGTTGACGTACGTTACTATCTGACACTCTGACAAGACTTCCTGAAAGATCTTTAACATTGTTTTAATGACAGAAAAGCCATGTAAAATGTCAGGGTGAGTCAAGTCTTCTGATACAAATCCCGTATCTTGAGAAAAGCGATGACTCGCCCAGGAGCACTCTACGATCATTTTCCTCTGAAAGGTCTGCCAATAGCACAAGCATTTGCCAATTCAGTTGTTTACGTTTCTGAAATTTCAAACAGACAAAATAGTGTTTTTCTGTATGGTATAGTTATTTCAAGATTTAGCCAAATTACCAATTTCCTGCCTTTGAAGATTGGCCTGTGCTTATCTGTCTCTTTCATGCTGACAGAAACCATCCAAACATTAGCATCGTTTCCACTCACTTAAAAATAAATTGATCTTCATTTCTGTGATCCCCAGAGCTGCTCATCACCATCACTCAGAAGCTTGTCGGGCGTCACCTCGCGTCTTTTTCCGCACACATTGTCAGAGCGATGCCTTCTGTCACTAATATTCATGCGACGACATCAATACTAGCTGACATCTAAGAGTGGCCTCATGCAGCATCCCAACCACGCCTTAGCGTTTTCTAATCTAGTTCCTCATGCATCTAAATGACTAAATATTCTATTTTTAAAAAAAAATAGATTAAAATCTGTACCAAAAGTAAGTTGTAGGAACTTTTTTTTTTTAATAGTTACTTGATGTCAAAAAAGCAATGAATAAATAAATAAATATCTTAAAAAAAAAAAAAAAAAAGCCATGAATCTAAGAGAGAAAATAAATTTATAAAAGTGGAGATATTTTTCTCTTTCTAGTTTTGACAAATTTTCTCCTAAGTATATGAGATTATCTGTTTATAAGTAAAGAGGAATGTTGAATTAAGGCAATGGTTTGACGGTATTAGGACCCTTACCCATTTCTCAAATAAATTCCAATTTATTTAGATAATTAAATAAATTCAATATAAATTATATGTATAGAGTTTTTCTAATAGAAACAAAAGTTTGCTCATAGTTTGACAATGTTATAAAATATTAATGTTATCCCTGCCACCATTCCCCCAAATTTTCCTGAATATATAATTTGGGAGTGGTAATAGCCATTGTTTTTAACAGATATGTGTTGTGGTTATAGAATTTTTATTAATGCAGATACACCTAATGTAAATAATGGGCAATAGCTAGAACATTTTAATAATCTTCCATCAATTGCAACAAAGGTAACTACTATCAAAAAATACTAGTTTTTTTTTTAAGATTTATTTATTCATGTGTTTCTCCCCACCACCCCATCTCGTTGTTTTGCGCTCGCTGTCTTCTTGCGCTCTGTGTGTTCTTCTGTACCTGCTTGTCTTCTCCCCAGACAGCACTGGGAACTGACCCTGGGACCTTCTGGAGTGAGAAAAAGGCACTCAATCCCCTGCACCACCTCAGCTCCCTGGTCTGCTGTGTCTCTCATGGTCTCTCTTCCGTGTCTCTTCTTCTGTTGCGTCACCTTGCTGCCCCAGCTCTCCGAATGGGCCAGCTCTCCACGTGGGCCAGCTTTCTTTTCACCAGGACGCCCGGGAATTGAACCCTGGACCTCCCATATGGTAGATGGGAGCCCAATTGCTTGAGCTTCATCCGCTTCCCTACAATTATTTTTGAAAGTGTTGTCGTCAATAGTGACAAATGTTCCACAGCAAAGCAAGGTGCTGGTGGTGGAGTGGTGGGGGCGAATCCTGTATGTTATGCGTGTTTGCTTTGTAAATTCCCAACTTTCTAACAACAATTCTTGCTCTGAGCAATTTGTTTTTCCTTGTTGTTGTTACTGGGTTTTTTGTTTGTTTGTAAAGTAGGGGGCATGTCTTGTTGCTTTTGTTATTGTTTTTTAATTTGTTTATTTTTGCTTAACTTTAAAGTCAAACCAAAGATGCAACCAACAACAAAGTTCTGAGCTTCCTAGAGGACATATAACAAAATAGAACTGTGAAATATGAGATATTCTTCACAATCCTAACTACCATTTGACTATTTACATATTTTCTTCTCCAATTAGTTTATTTTTACCAACTAAATTATAAGTTATTTGAGTGAAAGTATGTAGCTTTTACTTGTCATGAGTGTCCTTATCATGCTGAAACAGAGATGTTTAGAAAAAACCACTTTGAGTGATAACCTAATTATCTTCTATTTTGAAAAAACTAAATCTAAACTGTAATCTCTTACATGGATGGAAAAAAAATCTTTTTTAAACTTATATTCAGAAAAATTGAAAAATAAGGAGCGAGCGATAGTGCTGTGTCCTGACTTGGCCAGAATTCTTACCTAGACAAAGGAAAGTTTTAAGGTCACTCACTTCTTCTGTACAACGTTACTAAAGTAAAATTATTGCCTTACATATCTAACCTCCAAAACCACCCCTTCAGAAGTTCTGAAATCACTCAAGCAAAACTAGAAACAGCTTTTATCCACTCAGCGCACTTCTTTAGACGCCCAGGGTCCGAATCTTCGCGTGTCTTTGGAACGCTAAGCATGGCAGCCTCTGAAGGGCTCCTTGTTGCAGGAAAAACGACGCGCGCACCTGTGACCAGCCGCGCCCTCTCAGGAGCGGGCATGCAGCGAAGGTTTTTCTGTTTAAACAAATGCTATTGTTTTATTGCCAATTTTTCCTTAAAAGTACCCATTAATGAGTCCAGCAGCCTTATTAGGTATTTTTAATCAGTGAACAACGTTAGAACTTGTCGTAAATTCTTTCACACTGTGTGAAAGTTCCTTGGACTCTAGTCAGCCTTTGAACCTGCATACCTGACAATTTATTTCCAAACACTGCTTTACTGTGCTTTGTTAGGATGTCCTTAAAAGAGAATGAAGAGTAGCTTCTTCAGTTTCGTGTCATGAGATTGTTGATAAATTCATATTACACTGTCTCAGTATTTTTCCAAGTCTAACTCTGCATATGCCTGTTAAGTGGCACCTAACATATGAACTCTACTCCACTGTAACCCCTTGGAAATAGCAGCAAATTCCCTCTTCCAGCCTGCATAGAAAATGTCTTCTTCCCCAAAACAAACAAATATGAAGTCCATTTAAAATTTAACCAATGGTATCCCACCCGTTTGTGTCACTATTGTGGAATTCCTGGTGTGTTTGTGTTGTTTTCACTTTCAAAAGTCTCAGCTTCATTACTTGAAGTGATATATTATCCAAAATGTTTGATGTTTTGTAAGCCTCAATTAATTTGTTATTTTAAGGTACATAAAACTTGTGTGCCCTGAAAATTAACTACAAAGAAAGTCACAATACTAAACACTCAAACCAGAACCTAATAGAAGAGCATAAATAAATTCTTCACAACATTTATTCCTTCAAATGATTGTATATTACTTCAACCTTTATGCATATTTTCTATTTTTCCCTACTTTGATTCACAATCATCACTCTGTCATCTATGGTATAACCATGGTATAGCGTAAAAAAAAATAAAAATTGAAAAAATTTGCAATGTTAAAGTCCAGAGTCTGAAAATCATATTTTAACAACTGTTTCATGCCCTTTCTCATTTTCTAAACACAGAAAGGTAAAGTGAGGTTGAATTTAAGTCGTTTTTTGTCATCCACTTAGCCACAAAGCATTTCAGCCTTGTGCTCCTCGTGTCTACTCTGTAATTAATAACATAGTAAGTACTCTGGGGAATACACATGAGACAGAAGATGTGTTCTCTGCCTCTGCAGGGAGGCAAAAATTTATTCCCCCATCCATCACCAGATAGTTGTAGATGCACAAGGATATGGCCATAACAGGAAAAGGAAAGCAGTGACCTGGTTCCTAAATGAAAAGTTTGTATAGCTAAGACCATTAAATGCCAATCAATCGAATTCCCACTTCTAAAGAAACTGAGGGCAATTCAAAAGATGGAAAAGCTACTAACTCATCATGAAAAAGATGTGGAAGATCCCCCACATGTCTCCAGAAGATACTTATTCCAGAAGTCACGGACCCCTGGGCCTTCACCTGCCCCAGCAGAAGGAAATGTCCACATTGTCCACTGTTGGAATATTTTGTCTTCAATGTTATATACTAGTAGCCCTTCAGTGCCAGGTAAATAAGGTATCATCAAGCAGCACAAGCGGTGAAAGTCAGCTGTGAAAAGCACTAAAGCATTTCTAAGAAGCTGATCAACCATCCACCATTCTTTTGAACTTCAAAATAAGCAAGAACCAAACCAACAAACTGCTGGGAAAATACAGATTTTTAACAACTGACAAGAAAAACCAGCCATGCTCTGACTTTAAAAGCAACACAGTTTTACACAGTGACGTTTCTTGTCCACCAGGGATTATTAGTAGAGTCGAGTGAACGAGCAATAAGCAAAAGCCTGAGCCTCTGCCCCAGTCCATTTGTTTAGCTAATGATCAGGGTAAAACCTTCTTTATTTCTAGTATAGTTTATCACTGGTGTTCGAACCATTTGAATTACGTGATTTATGCAATCTCAGAAACCTCATTCTAACTCCAGCAAATACCTGTAATTTGCATGTTACTCCACATAACCATAGTTAGGACCATGATCATTATAGGTGAATTTGTGTCGCCAGTGTACATTGTTAAATAGGGGAGATGGAATGACCTGTAATCCAGTTTTAAACCATTTCTGAATTGTGAACTATGAAAGCGCTATGAAAACCCAACACACTACAGATTAAGGGGAATGTGTGAGTTTGTTAACATAGACTATGATCCATTTGTATTTATATTGTTCACTCTTAGAGTCACTGAAAGGACATGACTAAGTAATTTCTTATAATTTCTGCAGGAATGAAACAAAAAAGTGCCTCCACCATTTGATTCCCATGGACTATACTTCCCTTCAGAATGCCTGGAACACATCCATGCTTTATCCATTACTTAGACCTTTGCAATATTAGTCCACAATAAACCAGAGAAGTTAAAGACAAGCTCCTTTAAGATCAGAACGAAAGAAATGTAAGGGCCAATTCTGTTTCCGGTGAGAGTGTTTGGCTTAAGACCAAACACCAATAGTTGTTTTCTGCAGACAGGACACATCACAGGAGTGGATGCTAAAGAAGGTGTTTGAACTTGGGCATGGAGAGGCAACAGAGCCAGAAAACAAAGGGCAAACCCTTGAGCCGAAATGCCTGCTGCCTGTTATCTTCATTCTTAATCGAGGTGGCTCATACATAAACACATCCATGAACAGGAAAACCAAAAAGAAGCTTTGTTGCTCCCAGATTTGGGGGTAGCATGGAATGCACAAAAGGCTTTAGAAGTAGAAGAGATTTTATAGGGAAGAATAAGAATATTTTTGCCTTTAAAAGAGTCTAAAAATGCCTCAAGTAAAATTTGAAAAAAAGACAGCTTGCAGTGGACATATCACTATGATGGGAGCCAGTTAGAGAAAAAAATACATATCTGGGTTCAACCGGTAGCCCTACTTGTAAGAAAGTCACATGCCCCACTTATAAGCTCATTTATACAAATAAAAAGGCTGTCATCTCCACGCTGACTGCACGGCCCTGGCAGAGCCAGGAAGAGCGGTGAACAACCGTTTGAATCCATCTCACCATGAGCCATACAAGGTCAAATTCAAAGGCTAATTAATCAACTGATTTGTGTTAATGCTTTATTCTTTGAAGATTAAGTCACACTTCAAAGAATTAGTTCTTATTTAAACCAGAATAGAAAGGCATGTAATATAATTAAAACTACTCATAAGCTCGATGGCTATTGTGCTACAAGATGCAAATGTGTCAAGTGCTGAAAATAGCGACATCAAATTCTGGGGCTAAAAGCTATTGCCTTTTTGACATTTTCTCTAGTGCCTTAATTTAAATGAAAACATGGCATTGAGGACTAGTACTTGTTTAAAGTTTTGACTTTAGTCATTCCAGTGAAATTAATTTGACATAAAATAGGACTCTGAATCTAATACAGAGTTTTTATTGGCATTACTTTTGCCAATTTCTGGAGAAAAACTGATGAATTTGATCATTTTCTACTATGAGGGTCTTTATTCCTATAAGATGCACCAAGAAGAAAAAAACAGACCATCATATCTTTTTCTAAGGGGGGACAAACATTCCAAACTAAGTCTTCATTTCTGTAATTTGTTATAACCATTTTTGTGGAAAAGCTATACTCTATTAATGAACACTGTGTTGGAAAATTTCTCATTTCAATCAGGCTTTTCAGTGTCAGCACCGGTGACATTCTGGAGTAGACAGTTCTTCGTGTGGGGAGCTGTTCCGTGCAGACGATGCACAGCTTTCCTGCCTCTACCCGCTAGATGCCATAGTACCCTCCCCCCACTTATGACAGCCAAATGTGTGCTGGGTGGCCTCCGTGGGTAGAGTCGTGCCCCGGTGGGGCTTTGCCTATGTCATCAATCCTGCTGATGACCAACACTTGAATGATGACAAAAATTTAGGCTATAACAGCATAGCTGGAATTAAGGAGCTGAAGGAATTACGTTTGCAGGAGCCACTCTCCAAACTCAGGTGCCCAAACAGCCCGTCTGCTTCTCCTGCTCCCCCATCTCCAAGAACACAGTGGATGGAGTCTAAGGTGTGCTCTCCACCCCGGTGTCTGGTCTCAGCTCTGAGGGATTAGCATAGAAGGATTGCTCCCAGGAGGAACGTCCCAGAGAGTGAGAGAACAAAAGGGGAAGGGACAGAGGCAAGCACCACGTGGTTTCTGTTGTGGTCTAGCTTCAGCCTGATCCTGGGAGAGCACGGGAGCCTAAAACTGCACCACAGAGTAGGTCCTGCCTGGAGGCAGAGGGGCTCACCTTTAGACCTGGTTTCAGTCAGTCACTGAGTGACCGCCTGGGCAGGACACAACGCAGGTCCTTGGAGAAGCATGCAGCTGTGGGGCCTTAGCAGTCGACACTCATAGCAGGTCATGACCGGGAGCTCCAGGAGAGCAAAGGATTGCATTGGGGCATCAATAGGGAAAGGAGGGAGAGAGGGAGGGAGGGAGGGGAAAGAGAGAGAGAGAGGAATGAGGGAGGGAAGGAGGGAGGGAGGGAAGGAGGGAAGGGAGGAAGGGAAGAAAAAGAAAGAAAGAAAAAGAGAGAGAAAAGAAAGAGGAAAGGAAAAAGCCTCCTCACGCACAGCGTGCGTTCTCAGCAGGCTTTCCCAAGGCCACAGCTTCGGAGGGAAGCGTCCTGCTATGCCGTTTACTCCTGAGCGTCTCGCTGGAAATAGAGAGGCATAGCCTGCATAGGGGCAGCTCCAGTGGACCACAGCGTCCAGGGGCATTCAGGTTGGGCCACAGTCTCATCTCAGACAAACCAGCAGGACCTGCAGCCCAGGAATACCCGTCCTCTTCTCAGTCTCAGGAGTGTCTGAGGGGACCTGATTTACATGGTGCAAGTCCAGGGACAGGTGGGGTGAGAGGGGATGAGAAGCAAAGGGATGCCAAGCGGGGGGGAGTTGTTGAAGTTAAGAGTTCATTGCAGAGCTTTTCATCTGATAACTTGAATACTTGATTGAATATTAATTAATTAATTAAAAGAAACAAATACAAATACTTCCATGGTCACTTCCCATTCCACTGTTCTATGATTATGATGTGTGGAGACTGACTTATTTTATCCAATTAATGTACAATCACTTTCCTAATTACAGGAATCCATTACTGGTTAAAATCTGAATAGTGTCTAAGAAACAGTTGACTATGGAAAAATCATTTTGCATCCTTGTAGTCAAGCATAGTATAAATTGCAGCTGTCTTTAGAAAGCAGAAGGAGCACTAAGGAAGTTTCTTCATATCATATTTAGGAACAATTAATCCCCAGAAGACCATTTGATACTCAGTTCACTGCCAATATAATCACTTCAGAGATTTTCATTAAATCTTTGCTATATATGGAGGGGAAAAGCTGTTGTGAGGAATTCATCCTTACGCTACTGAAATATCGTGAGTTCCTGTTTGACCCAGGCTGCGCCCTTTCTCTACTCCAGTAAGTCTCTGGGTTGATTTCCATGCCAAATCCACCCACTGCATAGTATTTCAGTTATCTCTGCTTCATTGCACACTGGAAAAATGTGTGCAGAATCTTGAGCAAACTGCTGTAATAGGATTTGTAGCATTTGTGATATGGATTACTTTTAAAGTGGTTTTGCAAGCAAAGCATACTGGAGAATTATTATGAAGCCAATTAAGAAGAAAGACTCATGAATTTTCAATCAATAACTTCTATATAAAATTAAATTAAGGAATGCCAAACTATAATAATAATGTGCTAAATTGTTTCCTGATTGTATATAGAACATATTAAAATATCAGTGAAAAGGAGTATTTTGCATATCAAAGTATTAGCAGAAATCTTGAGATTGAAGGGTTATGCTTTCTGCTATTAAACAACCTCTTGTGATTTAATCAGCAAATTACTGAAGAACTTAAGAGGGAAAGAATACTTAAATGATTTTAAGTAATATTCAAATTTTATCCCCAGAATTCCTTATGTTCAACTGATTGACAGATCCAGAAAGATTTTGCTTCATGATTTTTTTACCCTTCAACCTCTCTCCATAATCAAGAAAAGTAGGGGAAATACCAATTTTCAATCAATTCAAATAAAAATAATTTTTATCCATTTCAGAAAAAAACACTTTGAAACTAAAATGATCATTTTCTTAGTTCCTTGTTTCCATTGGCAAGTGCAGATGAAGCCAAATGTCTTTTTTTTTTTTTTTTTTTTTTTTATTATGGGTGAAAATAAAAATTCTCACAATACATACAAACATTTGCAAAATGATATATAAATATATATGCATATATGTGTATTTGCTTACAAAAATGTTATTTATATATATATACATATATTTTAAGAGGTGCTTAGATTACCCAAAATATTACACGGAACCCACGGGGATTCCCATGTTACCCACCTCCCACACCTCCCACCACATCCCACACAAACATCTCCCACAGTGTGGCCCACCACCCTCAATGAACTTACACATCCTGGAGCCTTGCCACCAACCATAGACCACAGTTCACACTGTAGACCACACTCTTTTGCCAACTGAGAGCCTCCTTGTTGCTCAAATGTGGCCTCTCTCTAAGCCAAACTCAGCATATGATTGCATTACCTTCCCCCTAACGTGGGACATGACTCCCGGGGATGAGCCTCCCTGGCAACGAGGGATTAATACCCAAATGCCAAATGTCTTTTTAAACCTTACAATGTAATTTGAGAATGAAAACTGCTGATAGACCCTTGTATATGTTTAACCTATTAAATACCTCCGTACACTAAGCCCACTAGGCAGCTCCTCATGCATATAACAGATTAAGTACAGCTTCACTCTTCCTTTAGACTTGATGCTATTATTCCAATTCTAAGTTAGGTGAAAACAGTCTAACTTGGATCTTTTGATATTACGGGTCCTTTTTATTTCACGATAGAACTAAATCTTTACCCCAACAGATCATTTCTTCAACTATTCTCTGAACAGATCATTTCTTCAACTATTCTCACAAAGAAATTGATTCAACAAGAACTATCACAAGTTGTAGATGGCTAATCACACTAACTTCTACAGTGTTCTTTAAAAGAAGACCTACAGATGGTTTCTGAGAACCTCTTATTTTCACAAGAAAGTGAAATCTATCTTAATGGTTCCCTCTGAAAATAATTTAAGGAAAAGGGCTTCTATTGAGTAACAATTGCTACTAAAATAACTGAGCAGTTAAAAAAATAGAAATCCCTGTAGTGAGAGGTATTAATGGTTTTGTTTCTTGATTCTGTATAGCTTACTAAGTTCATAAAATAGTGTTTCCCCTGTTGGATCAATA
>JAKSZT010053830.1:28902280-28966425 GCA_026826555.1 Tolypeutes matacus
CCGCGTTCGCGGGGGGCACACACAGAAGGCCAGGAGGCAGGGCGCCCAGGGCGCGGGCAGGCGGTGCCCGCCACGCTGTGTATGCGCCTTGCCCGTTTCTCTGCTGGACTCGCGCTCCTCGTAATTCCTGAACACTTTCGGAATTTTGAGACTGTGAATAAAGCCTTATTTTTCATTAGATTTTCAAGCTAAGTAGAACAGAAGTGCTATCGAGTTGCTATATTGCTTCAGTATAAACCAACTTGGCTCACTCCCATCACTTTTAAATTTTTCTGCTGATTTAGTTTGGTTTTCTATTAAATGGCCCTGTCATCTGCGAAGGCATGAGATTGCTGTTGCTGTCTCTTTTATTCCTATACCTCCTACCTCTTTTCCTTATTTTACTGCATCAGCCAAGTCCGCCTATATGATGTCAGAAGTCAGAGGGGGCATCTTTCTTCCCTTCCTCATTTTAAAAGCCTACACAGGTGCAGTTTTTCCAAGGGCTGTGATCATTGCCAAAGGTTATTAACATTGATAGAATGCCTGATACTGAAATATCATTGTATTCCTGGAGGAAAATATACTTGGGTATCATCTATTTTTATTAGCTTTAATTGCGTTGAGAAGCTTTCTCTTGTATAAGATAGAGATTATCTGTTCCTCGAATATTACATAAAACTCACATTTAAAACTGTCTGGTCTTGGGTTCTTTTACACGGGAAAGGTCTTGAATTACATTTTAATTTCTTCTCTCATTATTTTATTCAAGGTTTCTATTTAATCCTGCAACAATTTTGGTTTTTTAAATATAACTCCAGAGATTCACCCATTTCATTTGTTTTCAAATTTTTTTCCATTCTGTTGTTCATATATTCTTTTAATATACTTTAATCTCTATCTGACACAAGGTTATCTGTAGGATTTTTCATAAAGTTCTGGATGTTAGGTTATTTTCTTTCAATATTTTTTAAATTTACTTTAGTATTCTAGCATTTCCATTAAGAATTTTGATGTCAATTATTCTTCATTTCTAGTGAAATGCTATTTTCTCTGTATGCTTTTACAATTTTGCCTTGGCTACTTTAAGTAGAATGTGTCTAAGTTTGGGATTTTCCTTATCAATGTCATTCGGTGCACTGTGGGCCCTTCAGATCCAACTCCTCCATCGTTCTTTAGTTTCCAGCTATTATTTCAGCGACAACAAAAACATTTCTGCTCCATTAAGTTTTATCTAGTAGACCAATTTTGACATTTCTACCCTTTCTATGTTTTAGCTCTTCTTACATATTAGCCATCTCTTTATCCCTTTAGTGTGCTCTCTTTGAAAATTCCATAACCAGATCCTTTTGTTCACCAATCTATTCTTTAACTATATCCACTCTAAGACGGTATCTGTTATTCCTATCTCCTTTTGATTATTCTGCTTCACTGATTGCTCCTCTTTCATATTTGTAAGACCATTTCCTTCTCTCTGAAGATATTTATCTTGTTTATTTTAATTTCTTCTTCTTTTATCTGGGCCACTTATTCTGTTTGCTTTGATAAGGTCACCCGGTAGTTATTTTTCTTTAAAAGGGCTAATTCTCCTCAGTTATCCTTTTTTCTTCCTTCTATGAGCTCAGATTCTACAGGGGCTATCGACTATGTTACCTAGTGTAACACTTACTCGGGAGAGGGGACGACAGCCTTCACCCGGCAAACTTAGGAGGAATGGAAATGACTTGGAGAGAGGAGCCACCACTATTGCAAATCCAGAAGCGTCATTTTCGCCCCGAGTCCCACACACGACTGCTTCAGTCCACTTCCCTCTGTTACAATGACCGGCGGAGGACCTGGGATGCAGTTACCAGAGCTCCCCTCCAGCCTCCGCTGCTGCCTGCCTTGTCCACTGGCCCTGGCCTGAGCTCCGGCCTCCCCTTCCACTGGGAAATGGAGAAAGCAGCGGTGCCCTGAGGCCATGTGGCACTACCAGGGGAGGACAGCTAGAAAGCCCGTCCTTATCATCACCTGGCTCTTGTCATGCTTGACCGCTGTTCCCTCCCCTAGAATGACCTCGCTTGGCTGCTGCAAGAGATGTGGTGCTGATTCTGCTCTCAGTCATCCTCCCAAATGCCTGTGGAGCTGCCAGGCTGAGCACAGGGCAGGGAGCCTGCATCCCGTGCTAGCTGTCTTGTCCAGAAGGTCAGTAGGCTGGCCAATGCTTACACTCTGAACTTATTCAGACATGGCCACCATCCAAGTGATGCCTTAACGTGACTAGATCCCAGGAAATAACGCACTCAACAAGTTGGAGGAAACCTTACGTATCCCCAAATCCATGAAAAATGGAACATGCATAAAGACTACTTGGAACAAAGTCTGAAATAGCCTACAAATTCCTAGCTTCCATTATTCAAGATTTTTAAAGCAAACATAATTTGAAATTTTTCCAAGTTATAAACACAGAATATTGTTGCAGCCTCTTAAAAAATGCCCATACCTTTAGCATCAAAATGATAGAAATAAATTGTTGGCAATCAGAGACACAACTAGGAATCACTAAATTACCAGCAAAATTTTATACTTTTATACTAATCAGGTTCAAATGATATTTATGTTCCAGACATTTCCAAGTATATTTTCTGATATGTTTTTGATGGCCACCCTGAGAAAGCATCTGTGACAGTTTAAAATTCTATTATGAATACAAAAGAGAGAAAGATTATGTTTGAACTAATCCTTTCCTGTGGGTGTGACATCCATTTGATTGGACGACTTCAGTGAGGGGGACTCAGGTTGAGTCTCTGCACTCTTGCTGGGTCTGATAAAAATGGAGATACAGAGGAAAAGGAAGCTGCTATTTTTGATCTTGCCATAGTAGAGAGAGAAAAGACTCCAAGTTTGCCTACAGCTGCAGCCCCAAGAGACTGAGAGGAGGCCCGGAAAGAGACAAGCCCCATGTCTGGTTGTCCATGGCTGAGCTCCAGGAGACAGTAGAATCTGGAGGGGAAGGCAGAGACCTCAGCAGAGATGTTCCGCCATCTTGCTTCACCACATGGCTCTGGTGAGAAAACATGTCTGATGGTGCCTTGATTTGGACATTTCACAGCCTCAGAACTACAAGCTTTTACCCCCAAATAAATCCTCTTTATAAAAAGCCAACCCATTTCTGGTACTTTGCAACCACAGCCCTTTAGCAAACTAAGACGGCATCCTTAGAAATAAAGAACATAAATGACAAGGAGTTGTGACTTGTCCCCAGTCACTCAGGTAGCAAAGGTTGGAGTTGAGGTTAAAATCCACGTGGAATTCTGCTTTATATTGCCTTACTCGAATTAATATTGTTGAATGGCTTTAAAACACACATAAGATGAATGTAACTACTCAGGAAATATTTACATCTGTCAAAAGCTGTCTTGAATGTACACCTGGAATCCATGTGCTTCGGCTTGATATTTTATACATTATTTAAATCGCTTGCTCGAAGCTTGTCTTTAAGTTAGATCTTCTTTCGGAAACATGCCTCTGCCTTCCAGGGGGTAAGCGTGGGTCTCCAGGGTGAACGCGAACTGGGCGCCTGGGCTCTGCGGCTTCCCGCCTGGGCATGACTTAGCGACTGTTCATTGAGAAGCAACAAGCAGATGCCTTCTCGACAGTTCAGGGGGAACAGGGACGAGGTGGACCTAGCAAGCAGACTTTCACGGAGCCATTGAAGCAAAATCTAACAGCTTGTAATGTTTTAAAAACATTTTATTAACCCAGTACCAATAACGGTGCCATGTTCTTCCCACAGATAGCGAGTGAGTTACTCAGCACTGACCAAGTTCACATCTCACAGCAGCACCGATGAACCGAGGTGAAGGAATATGCAGTTACGCCCTGTGCGTGCCCCCCAAAAGTGGAAGGGCTTCCCTTCAAAAAAATTACGCCTTAGAAAAGAGGGAAGCACCATCTATTCAAGGCCTTACAGAATCAGTCCAGCTGCGTGGAAGCCGATCAGATGCTCTTCTATGAACAACAAGAAGTGATTTATTTAAGACACATTCTCCTGGAATGACTGCAAGCCCTGCAAGCTTGGGTGCTTACAGGATTCGTGAGTCAGAATCTGTTAAAAACAATATATGGTATTATAATTGCAAGTGAACATTATAAATACACATTCAAAAGATGAAGGAAGGAAGGAATTCTTGATGTTACGTGAGTGGGTTCTTACGGCTTGGGATAAAATTTCCAGTGACAGTATCATATATAATTCAAAAACCGCTGCCTCTCAAAAAAAAAAAAAAAAAAAAAACAGATCAACTATGACATGAAAAATAGGGTACAAGGGAGCTTAAAAAGTAGTTCTGCTGCCGCTGAAGATCCGCTATTAAAAGTGCACAAGAGGGAGCCGATGTGGCTCAGTGGTCGAGCGCCAGCTTCCCACATACCAGGTCCCAGTTCAGTCGCGGCCCTGGTACCTCAGGAAAAAAAATTGAATTAAACTGTCTTATAAACATTAGGAGTATAAAAAGCAATCTTGCTCAATTATAACTAATTTTAAATGTGCAGCTATAAGTAAATTTGTTATTTTAATTAGACATTTGATTAATTTATCTGCCTCACCAGATGTTCATATATTTAAGATGACCAAAACCGAAAAGCAAAAAACGAAAATTTAGAGTCTTCTCACTCAGCGTGCTTGACCCTCAAGGCCGCCTGGGGCCTGGACACCGGCACTGTCTCTCCAGAGCGCCCCCAGGTGCCAGGACACGGCGGGGGGGGGGGTCAGGACGGCAGTACCTGGCTGCCCGCCCCAGCAGCCGCAGTTGCCTGGTCACGGGGGTCGTGAGGAAAGGCTAGACACGAGAGGTGGAGGCATTTCTGCCCACGTCAAGTCCAAATCTTTTGTTTAATTCACTTTATTGAAAAATGTATTTTAGATATTAACGACGTAGCAAAATATTAAAGTGTTTTAATTAAATTTAAACAAGTTAAAAGAGAACAAATTTTCAGCCAGTAGCCATCCAAACAATGCTGAGCATGAAGATTCCTCAGGGGCAAAAAAAAAAAAAATTCACTAGACAGGGACGTTCTTCCCCTCACCCAGATAACAGAGTCTGGATTGGAAGGGGAGGAAGGAAAGCTCACCTCGACCCCAAAGCGAAGAACTGACAGAACAAAGATGAGATTTGCAGCTGTGATCTACAGCATTTCTCAGAAAGAAGATGCATAGTCTGGGCCAGAGAACGGCCTTGGTGATAAACGCTCCTACACACCTGCTCGCTAATATCTGGCGGTCAGTAAATAAAGCCTAAAACCAGCCTTCCGAGACGGCGCTCACCAGCACAGCCTCGCCCATCTCCACGCCACCTTTCAAACCGTCCTCAGAAAAGAAAGCCACTCTCGACATTATGGGATGGATGTGCTTTGTTGCCGGGCTGCCCTGTGCATCGTAGGACGTAGCTAATTCCCTGGCTTATGCCATCAGAGGTCACCAATATCACCTCCTTCCCTGGTCCGGACAACCAAAAAGTTCTCCAGGTGGTGCCAAAAGTTCCCTGGCGAACAAAATCAGCCCCCAGTTGAGAGCTGACCTACCCATTTTATGTCTATTATAGAATGTCAGGGATAGCCATTGCCACATGTTATGGTTGATCAGAGCTAAATAAGAAAAACATGGACAGAGGGGAAGAGAGCAGATCTTAATACGGTCAGGGCTGGGAGCAAGGATGGCCAGGGCCTGCCTCTCCTTCCTGAGCCCTCACAGGCTTGTAAAGCCTTCAGCAGGAGGAGAACCCGAATCACCCTAGGTGTCGGCAGCAAACTGGCCCACCCCAACCTTGGGCATCCTGGACCGTGGCATGGCGCCGGGATCTGGCCTCAGGATGTCCCCAGGTGGCTGCGTTCTAAATGTCGCCCAGGACTCCTGCAGGCATTGCAGAAGCAGGGCGGAGCTGCCCTTCAGTCCATCTGTTCTACTAGCTGTGAGATCATGTCCCTCTCTCAAAGTTGTTCTGTCAAACAGCCCTAAATAGCAAATATCAGGGCCACATCTGCCCTGTCCTCAGATATGTGCCAACCAGTATCAGCACCTCGTTCCGTGGGTCTGAGCTTCTCAGATTCTCCATGCTCACTCCTCGGCAGTCGGAGGTCTATCTTTAGGAAAGGGAATTGCAGCATGGTCCCGTTTCATGCTAATACACTCTGCTGTGGCTATTTATTTAGGTGTTAAAGTGTCAGTGTCACATGGAATTCTCAGTTCTGCTTGCCTTTTCTTTCCCAAGTTCACAGAATTGAAGCCGTTTAATTAAAATCAAGTGGTCTGAACTAACCTCCCACTTCCCTCTCCATCTGTGGAGCATTTGCTTCCAGATATTCTCAGACTGTTCCAACTTCTCTGGGATGACATTGGTTCAGACCTACTGCAGTGTCAAACGCACCGAGCAAGCAGTCCTTCCCAGAGGCAGCTCTTCCTCTGAGATGAGAGGCCTGGCTTTCCCCAGCTCCCCACTTCCTGGAGGACGTCTGCTCTACACCTTTTCTCTCTTTCACAAAAGACGCCTGAAGCATTACCAGGGCGTCTTTATGCTGCTTATCTTTTTCTGACAATCACTGATGCTATGTTTGAAAATTATAATTTTACAAGCAAGGTATAGTCGATCGAGGCTTACGTTATCTGGACAGCAGATGTGACTTCATTCCGCTCTCCTCCCTTTTCTTTGCAAGTGGAGAGCATTCCTGATACCCAGCTCCTCCAAACCGGGCTGTCCTCTTCTCTGTCTCTCTGCAATGCGCAGTGCACTGCTGTGAGCCTCCTAGTAATGCAGTATGAATTTCTTGGATTGGAAAGCATTTTATTTCTGCAGGGAAGTCTGGTTGCTTCTGTTCTACCTCTTCCAGACATTTCTTCCTGCAATTGACTCAGATGCTGAACACTCCGCCGCTTAGCGGCTCCGTCCTGAGGGCTGCTAGTGGGCGGGCTGCTTTCTGAAGGGGTCCCTGTCTCCTGAAGGAACAGCTGATTCCCATCCTACCAAGCCCTGACGCAGTGACTCTGAGTTCTGAGTCAGGAGCAGAATTCATTCGGCAATTTGGCAGCGAAGAGGATAAACCCCACGTTTTTTTACCTCGTGGAAAATGCCCTTGGTCTTTCCGAGTTCTCCTCAGCCTGCTCTGATTCCTTGAAGGCTTATTAGCCCTCATGCAGCACAACATTGGGCCGTGTTTCAGACGGTGAGAACGTGACAGGAACAGCCAGAGCTGTCTTCCTGGCGATCTTAACTCCTCACAGCTCCGGAGAATGGCTGCGGACCAGGCCAGTGAGCCACAGGACAGCTGCTCTGCATCTCCGCTCACCCCGAGCAGTTACCTAGCTGGAATCTGACCGTGCTTACAGGCATTCCAGGGTGTTTGCACTGATAACTCGCCTCTATGCATCTCTCCACTTTTGTTTTGATATACAACGCTCACTATTTATATGAACGGTACATCATGCTTTTCAACAATCAAACCTACACAGAAAGACCACGTAGAAGATTGAAATTATGCCTGTTTCAGAGTAGATCTGACGTGTACAGAGGCTAAGCTTTTTAAGGATTCTAAAAACGTATGCTCAAGGCACAAAGGCCACTCAAGAGCTAGGAGTTCACAACGCCGTGAGCATGAGCAGGTAGAGAAACTTCTAAGTGCCAACACTCTGCAAGGCATTTCGGACGAAAAAAAGGATTCTGCACAGATCCCACAATGTTGCATTTATTCAACTCTCCGATTACATCCCAAACTGCGAAATAAGGTTCTGTTCATTCTTCAAAATCCAGAAGGAGAAAAGCAGTGTGGGCTTGCACAGTAGCAGGGGCCACGTACTGGGCAGGAGGGAACAACTCAGCACCATCTCGTAAACCTGAAGACACACAAACGCCGTGACCCAAACAGCCCACTCTTGGGTCTCTTTCCTCGAGAATGCCCCCACATGTACCAGGTGACACCTACAAAATGCTTGTCAGTCAAAGCATAAGGCGGAATGAAATAGAAAGCTGCAGTACAGTTCCTAAGACAAAAGCAGCGGGCAGCTTTCAACAGCAAAGCAACTTCTGTATTTGGAGAAGTGTCGTCCCAAAACGCTCTTCGGGGACCCCAGTGGTCACAGAGAGCGGCTGCATTCGGTAGACGTGGGGGCTGATGCTAGTGCTTGGAAGTGGAACCTGAGAGAGGACCCGACTCACGTTGGCGTCCCTGGGAGTACGGAAAAGCAGCTGGCGACGCTCCGAGGCTGGCAGAGCTGCGGTCGCAGGGCTGCAGTCAGCTGTGGGACACTGCAGAGGCCTCTTGCTGGGCAGCGTTTGAAAGGCACCGATTGTCTGTAACAAAGGCGCTTTCCTGAAATCGTGCACTGTTGAGTTATACGTCTTCTTTGACTCTAGTCCCATGCCAGAATCTTTATCACTATATGCGAAATTCAGAGCGCTCAGGTGTCAAAACACCCAGCACAAAACTTGGATAGTTTTAGCGTCATGCAGAACTTAGGGTCCCAGGACGCGTGAACGCTGTAGACTTATGCGCTTTGCTCCTTCGGTCATTTGGCACATTGAAAGCAGAGCCTAGAGGGCTAGTGCCTGTTCACTTCATGTTTGCGTCTCCCACAGGCGTTCCAGTTTACATCAGGTTTGGCAACCACTGGATTTTGTTGGACTTTTACCAAGTCTTATGGTGGTTATTTAATGTCTATTTATAAATCTCACTTTGTGACATTAGAGAAAACCTTCATTTTGAAAACCTGCACTATACAAAAGCACACGTCTTTACTCTCTCCAGACAAAAAAGCCTAACAGTTAATTTAATGTTTGACTTTGGGGTGCAACTTAACTGGGAAGTCCTGACGAATGGGATGGGGCTACTGATTTTTTTAGTAAAATGTTGCTTTTGTCTTGTGTAGAGGTAGGTTTCTGCTAATGAATACAGCAGACAGCTAATATTGTATGTGCCTTTTGAGCTGTGTAACAATATTTGGATACTTGATCATTTGTTTGATTATGTAATTGATAAAATGGTGATGTGTATTAATGTTAGTTCAACCATATTTTTCTACTGTCTGGGAATATGTGGCTATAGTTCTGTGGGAAAAATAATTTGTCATTGTTCACCAGCTTGAAAAAACCTAGTGCGAGAGCTTAAACATCTAAATAAATAATGAAATGCAAAAAAAAAAAAAAAAAAAAAACTTCATCATACAATTATTTTTAACGGTAAACACAAAAAATCCCTATAAACACCACAAATGTCATTGGCAAGGGAATGATTGGCAAGGGAATGTTAAAAGAAATTTAATGATGGCAAGGGAATGTTAAAAGAAATTCCTGTCCAACCTTGTGCATGTGAAAATGGACTTGACAGCTGCCTGACCCCAAGCCTGTTTGACCATCAACAATTCATCCTAAACCATGTAGAGAACTGGGCCAAATTTAGTGCCCACCCAAAAGACACTGGGCTGCGATAATAACCATCCCAAAAAAGGCTTTCCAATCCCCTTCTGTAATCAGTCTGCTTTTTAAATTTAAAGTCTATTTTGTCTGATATCAGTATATCCACCCCCACTCTCTTTTGGTTACTATTACTATTTGCATGATATATTTTTTCCATCTTTTCACTTTCAACCTACTTGTGTCTTTGAATTTAAGGTGAGTCTCTTGTCAACAGCATATAGTCAGGTGATGAAATTTTGTCCATTCTGCTAATCTCTGCCTTCTGAAAGGAGAGTTTAACCCATTTACCTTTAAGGCAACTATTGATAAAGCAAGGCTTACTTGTGTCATTTTGCTTTTTGCTTTTTGTTAAGTCTTATACCAGTTTTATCCCTCAATTATTCCATGACTGCTTTTGATTTTTTGTTTTGTTTTGTTGTTGTTGTTGTTGATCTTTTGTAGTGAATAAGGGCATGAGCATGTGGTTCTAGGAATTCCTCCATCTCCTTGGATCCAAATGTCCCCTTACCCCTAGGAAGAGTGTTCCTCCTGGTGGCAGGTGCCATACCCTGTGTTCCACAGCTGGCCTCCCTTTGCCTTAAGCAGTGGCTGATTTAACTCTTCCCCTACAGTGTTCCCACTGCCCTGCCAGCCACCTCTATGCACAGGACAACTTCTGGGATGGTGGCCCAGCAACATGTGTCCTGGTCCAGCCTTTCTGTTGCCCCCAGACGCATGTTACATCCTCGCATGGGCATGAGGGTGACTGCTCTCTCTAGGGGCCTGCGCCGGGGGCACAGACTGGCTCCACACTGAGCTGGTGCTGGTGAGAGTTTGGGGATAAGGTCAGCAAGGGCACAATGAAGTTTTCCTACCACTTTTAAGTTGTCTTTTTCTTGATTCAGCATGCACCCAGTTGTCACAACCCTTTAACTGTTTCTCCAAAGCTCTGAGAAGGATGGGTCTACCAGGTTTTGCTTGTTTTTTAAAGTTTCTGTAGGGGCTGGGATCCTGGAGCATTTCTGTCCACCATCTTGTGACATGAAGCTCCTTGGGACGCCTCTTGTCTTAGTATGCCAGGCTGTTATGGTGCATGCCATATGATGGGTTGGCTTAAAAAGCAATCATTTATTATTTCACAGTTTTTGAGGCTAAACGCCCAAACTCAAGCTATCGTCAAGGTTGTGATTTCTTCCCAGACTCCGCGGCATTCTGGCACTGGCTGCTGCACTCTCTGGGCTTCCTTGGCTTGCATCTCTGCCTCCCACAATGTGGCGGTTTCTCTCTCTTAATGACGGCTTTTCCTTCCAGTTTCCACCCATTTCCTGCTTCTCCCTGTGACCTTGCCTTTATCAGGTTTCCAACAATATGGATTAAGACCCACTGTGGTTCAGTTGGCCACCTCTTAACTAATAATAACGTCTCCAGAAAGTCCTATTTACGAAAAATTCAAACCCACAGGCATGCAGATTAAGATTAAGACATGTCTTCTCGCGGGGTACTTAATTCAACCCTCTGTCCTCTGGTCCCCACATGCAAAGCAGATTCACTCCAAATATCCCAAACACCATAAGCCATATAAGAAACTGCTTTAAATCCAAAGTCCCATCAAAATCTATTGTTGGTGTGGCCCATCTAGGGGAAAATTTCCTCTCTGCCTGTAGGCTTGTGAAACCTAAAACCAAGTGATCTGCTTCCAAAACACAATGGTGGGACAGGCCTGGGGTAAGCGTGATAGTCTAAAAGGGAGAAACTGGAAGGAAAGCAGGGTCATGGGTCCTAAGCAAGTCTTAAACCCAGCAGAGCAAACGCCATTGGAGTCTAACTTCTGAGAGTCACCCCTGGGCAGTGCTTTGTCCTCTGGGCCTGCTGGGGCAGCAGCCCACGCCCTCTGAGTGGTGGCCACGCTCTGCCCAGAAGCCGGCCGTGGGCCCTGCCCTCTCCAAGCACTGAGGTGGTGGCAGCCTGGACTAGTCTCACCTCTCTGAGCACTGAGGTGGCGGCCTGGACTAGTCTCACCTCTCTGAGCACTGAGGTGGTGGCCTGGACTAGTCTCACCTCTCTGAGCACTGAGGTGGTGGCCTGGACTAGTCTCACCTCTCTGAGTACTGAGGCGGCGGCAGCCTGGACTAGTCTCACCTCTCTGAGTACTGAGGTGGTGGCCTGGACTAGTCTCACCTCTCTGAGTACTGAGGTGGCGGCAGCCTGGACTAGTCTCACCTCTCTGAGCACTGAGGTGGTGGCCTGGACTAGTCTCACCTCTCTGAGCACTGAGGCGGCGGCCTGGACTAGTCTCACCTCTCTGAGCACTGAGGTGGCGGCCTGGACTAGTCTCACCTCTCTGAGCACTGAGGTGGCGGCAGCCTGGACTAGTCTCACCTCTCTGAGCACTGAGGTGGCAGCCTGGACTAGTCTCACCTCTCTGAGCACTGAGGTGGTGGCAGCCTGGACTAGTCTCACCTCTCTGAGTACTGAGGTGGTGGCCTGGACTAGTCTCACCTCTCTGAGCACTGAGGTGGTGGCAGCCTGGACTAGTCTCACCTCTCTGAGCACTGAGGTGGCAGCCTGGACTAGTCTCACCTCTCTGAGCACTGAGGTGGCGGCAGCCTGGACTAGTCTTCGCCTCTCTGAGCACTGAGGTGGCGGCCTGGACTAGTCTTCACCTCTCTGAGCACTGAGGTGGCAGCCTAGACTAGTCTCACCTCTCCGAGCACGGGGGTGGCGGCAGCCTGGACTAGTCTCACCTCTCTGAGCACTGAGGTGGCAACAGCCTGGACTAGTCTTCACCTCTCCGAGCACGGGGGTGGTTGTGGAATTCTCCCTGAACCCTGGGCCAGAAGGTCTGCACTTCCAAGCACTGGCACCATGTGCCCAGGTGGAAGGCCTACCCCTCCAAATGCTGGGGAAACCCTGATGCACCCAAAGGCTTGGACAGAAACCTTTCTTCTGGCCTCAGGAGATCTCTTCAGTCCGATCTTTGCTCCCACTTCTGTCATTGAAGACGGGGAGCGAGTGTAACTAAAGCTGCTTCCATATTGATCCATAGGAGAAGTCAAACCCATGTTTTGTTATAAAGTACAGGGACACCTGAGGTTAGTTAAAACACCGCACACCTGCTCTGTGTTACTATCGTAAGCACGCTGTGTTTTTTCTAATAAAATCTCTGAACAGGTTTACTGCCCCCATTTTATGGCTGGGGCACTGAGCCAAAGATGTTAAGTGACTGTGAAGGCACTTGGGGCTAGCAAGTAAAGGAGGCAGGTTCTCAAACCAGGCTGCCCTACGCTTTTATTAAAGATGCACGTCAGCAGGACCCGGTGCTCTAAGGGGTGGGACAAGGGTGTCTGTACAATTTTGCATGCCCTCCAAGGGACAGGTAAGGATCAGTAAGTGTCAGCCAAAAGGGTCTTCAGGGCACTCTTCCTTCTACAACTCCTCTCCTTTAGAGCTGTAAGAATTGAACAAGCCGTACTCTGATTTTGTGTAGGCTGCAACGACCGCAGACAGAAAACCAACTAATGAGGTCTTTATGTAAAAAGCTAACATAGCATCCACAGCACCCCAATAGTACTGTAGATGGAGTTTCCGGTTGATTAGAAGCCAGCGGGGGGACGCGTGGCTCTATCAGAGCAGCCGCCAGCAGCAGTATTTTTAGACATTCCCATACCCTGTGCTAAGACCCAGAAGGAGCTCAATTTCTATCTTAGGTCCTGTTTGCTGGGTTTGGGAGGGAAGGAGAACATGATGATGGACATCCTGGCCAGAGCCCCTGTCTGCAGGCGCCGTCCCCTCCCACCTGACGCTCGTCTCCACTGCCAACCTGTGCCCTGATCCGCCAGGGCAGGGCGGAGAGAGCAAGCCCCTCGCCCCCTCCAGTTTCAAGTTTGCCATCACTCCCAGCTGCGGGCCTGAGCTCTGCCCCTGTGTCAGCTGGAGGCAGTGGATGCTCAAAGATGACACAAGAAAGCACAGAGTCAGTTTACAGGGGCGGGCTTTGGAAACGTGGTGGCAGCCAAATACCCCAAAGAGCAATTAACCTTAAAATAATTTCCACGCTGGAGTCTGCTGTCCTAAGACATACAAGACACAAACAATTGCAGGGATCACTAGGAGCCAGGAAAAGGAGAAAGTGTATTTTGAGGTCTTTCCATCTGCCCCTTCGCCCACGAGACACACTCCACTTGATGCCCACTGAAGCCCTCAGCTTCGGCTTCCCACCGCCCTCAGCTCGCACCCAGGCGTTGGCGGCTAAAGAAGTTCCTCAGCTGATTTCTCCACAAGGGAACCCTGATTCTGACGGCAGGGGAGGCTGCATTTCCGGGCCACGAGCACAGACAGCGGAGTCTACCTTCTCCTTCCGAATATTGATTGTATAAACATGTTTTTATCATCTGTAAACATTCCCAAAATAACTGCCTCTGGGGAAGGAACGGGAGTGTGGGGTCTCATCCCAGTCCCTCATGTCATTTGAAATGTCTTATCGCAGAAAGCAAATCACAGGGCTCTTGTTTTCCCACGTTCTCGTGTCTGTTGAGTGACATCACATTCTGGGAACTATTCCTAGCCAGAGCTCAGCACCCATTTGCCCTCAGCGCCTCTCCATTGATCCTCTCCAGCCAGAAATGACCTAAATATTCCCTTGGAGCAGGAAAGGTACCTGGCACTTTAAAATATTGATTTAATGCCAGGTGTAAAAAACAAAAGCACAGGAAGAATCGTGTTCACACACACTCACAACACACAAAAAACTTAAAACATTTCCAAGCTGAAAATGACTATTTAATTATTGATGATTTAAAAATATATATTAGAGCCCTAAAATTCAAGTACTAAAACAAATAATGTTCCTAAAACCAAGTAAGCTGTAGACCAACTTAGAATTTGCTAGAAAGGTTGGGGTGGAGATGGGTAAGGGAAAGAATAAACCCAGAGTATAAACAAGTTTGGAGTTTTACTGTGATGATAAATATCAGTGAAACCACATTTTTTTAAAAAACTTTATAGCTTTTTACCATAATAGATTTCCCTTTGATATTTCAAATCTCAAATGTAAAAATAGTTTCACAAGACAGTAAAATTTGTCTTTCTTTAATTTGGCATACCTTTTCTACAATAAGAAAAATACCAAATTTTGTTTAAAAAGTATTATATAGACAAGGATTATTTGTCAACCAAAGTACGACGGAATATTCAATGATACCTGAGATTTTCTTTAACCCAGTTCCAAGTTTGGACTCTTAATCCTCAAGCAAGAATTCCATGGACGTCTTCATTGTCCTGTTTGCTGCAACATCAATTCTCTGCTGAAAAAATGGTCCCCTCTTTCCTTTGCTCATTCCCACCACCAACAAATCAGGGCTATTTGGGTGGTGTTTGCCAGTAAAGCTACCCACGGATTTGAGCTGAATGTGATGCTTAGTTCCTTTTATTTTAGTTCAGTTTTGTCTCTGGGAAAATGAAGCAAATTAAATGCTTTTTCTGTTAAAGTAGCTATCTATCAAATCCTGAACTTTGATGACTAGTGGCCAGCGGCTGAGCCCCAGAGGCACAGCCAGCGGGAAGTGGAGGCAGCTGGGGAGGGACTGTGGGAAACTCTCCGTTGGAGAACGCTGAGGACGCCAGTGCGGGGCCAACGCGGGCTTCACCAGGTGGGGTTCAGGTCAGTGCCAGCATCCATGGAGCCCTCTCGGACAGCACAGCAAGGCAGCAGGGTCCAGGTGGCAAGTGAGCTGCAGGTCCCCGTGGGAGAAAGACAGCAGAACTCACTGAGACCCACCCTGAGGATACATGTCAGAAACCCAAGGCCACACCTGTGAGCAAGCGGGTGCCCAAGGTGCACCTCAGGGCCACTCTGACCCCTGGGTCTGCGGCAACAAAGCACCCACAGGTGACCTGGGTGCAGAGCCCTGCCAGGTGAGCAGGACAGGTGTGCAGAGCCTGGCCCAGGGCCCTCCACTGGGAGGGCCTGGAGTTACCTGTTTGGATGCCTGGCTTTTCAGGATTCTCCATATGATCTTACTTGGGCAGTCAGTTACTTTGGTTAGACAGTAATTGTATTCTCCCATTAGCAAAGTGGGATAGTTAACTTTTTGCATTTCATAAGCCTAGAAAAATGCAATTCTTAAATTCTCTTCCTTAGAAAGTTAGGTTATTAAAATTCAGAGTAAAGGAATTCTATAGTTTAATTTTCCCCTCCCTGGATTAGCAAGTGTGTTTAGTGTTCACCAAATCCTTAGCAGACTTTCCTGGACACCATGGCTCTCAAGTATCTGATTCCAAGTGTTATGTTCTTGGACTTTGGGGGTGGGGGCAACTCTCCATTTTCCCCCTAGACCATTGGTCTCTTGGCTTTCCTTCTTCCTCATACTAACTCCGTCTCCATCTCTTTCTGTTTGTTTCTCTCTGTTCCTTGAGTCCTGCTGTTTTCCTAGCTGGTTTAGGCCTTCCCTCTCCTAACGCCTTCCCCCCACTCCCACCCACTGGCCATCCTTTCATTCCCGTTGTTTCAACCACCATTCGTCCATGGAAGCCTGGAGTTTTCCTTGGAGCTTGTAATATCAACAGTGCCTTGGGAATGTCCCAAACATTCCTCAATGCCTCTGAAGCTGATCTCATTTTTCTTTTTTGCTGCAAGTGCGTCTCTTTCTCAAGTCCTTACCATGATCACCAATTTTCCATTCACTCAGGCCAGGTGATCACCCGTCACTCTGCCCTTTATCCTTGGTAAGAGTCATTCATTGGGCCCTTTAATTTGGGTTTCCTAAACACCTTAGATCTACATTCTCTTTTCTGTTCAGGAATTTCTCAGTCCTGGCCCAGATTATTCCCACGGCTTCCTTGCATTTTTCTCTCCTTCAAAGTTTGAACCATCCTTTATGGTGCAGCCAAGTTATTTCCTACTGCAACAAAATGAATGTGATCACGCTATCCACTTGCTTAATACTTTTCAGTTTTCCCATACCTACCGGATACAATCCAAACTCCTTAGAATGGCATGAATTTCAGTGTGCGTGTTTGCAGGGAACATATGTGACGCCCATAAAGGCAGATTTACTGAAGGCTGCAGTGGTATCTCACAGAGCACAAAGGCGGGAAGTGTCCCAGGGACATCGGGGCCGCTGGTGTCGTCTTGACCTCGCTGAGTGCCTCTTCCAGGCCCTCGTCTCTCTCTGTAGACCGCGGCTGTACTTCAGGAGGCGCTCGATGGAGGAGGACTACCGCCCCCCAGCTTTGGCTGGCCTTGGTCCACATAGCTAGCAGGACCCTTAGGTAATATTTTTAAGACCCTTAGATCATTTTTTTGCTGGTATATAATTAAATATTTAGTTTCTAAATATTATAAACAAAATACACTAGGTGAAAAAATAATGTGTTTATATAAATCCTTAAACTTGTATATCAATACTCGACACTCAGATACCCTTTATCCATGTTAGGTTTTCTCAGCCTTCGCGCTGCTGACATCTTTTAAAATGTGTTTTTATTAGGGAAGTTGTGAACTCACAAGACAACCATGCACGTGTCATCGGGTTGGTTCGGTCTCGTAAGCCACCTCTGTCCAACTGGCTATGGCCAGGCGCAACCAGAGGCAAACACGAGAGCTCGGGCTGCAAGTCAGCGACCTTGCGAATGGCAGGCAGGTCCCACAGAAAGCCGTAGGCTGGGTAGGTGTGCTCCTGTGCAGCAGGCCTGTTCTGAGTTTTCTGCACACTAACACGCTTCTTTTGCATTCACACGTGCTGTTTAAATGCCTAGAATAGCTTTTCCTCTCCCCAAACCTACCTCATAACTCCTGGAACCATGTCATTGGAAGCTGTTAGCTGGAAGACTCTCCATCGGCGTCACCTCCTCAAAGTTCCCTTAGTGAGAGCTGCCGCCTCCAGGGCCCCGGGTGCTCTCAGCGGCCTCTACTCGTGCTTAAACGCAGCTCCTGTCACCCTTTATTTGCATCTCTCTCCTCAGCAGAGGAAGACACTCTGAATGGCAAGGTCCAAGTCCTAGTTCCTGTGCAACTGCTCTGGCACCAAGCACAATTCCAATTCCTGAGACACAACGAGCCTCAGTGGTACGTGAGGTAATGGGCGGCAAAAGACGTCGAGGGGAATAAAGAGAGGAATAACGAAGCTCGACTTAATCTCCTTATTTTCATGATCGAACCCTTGTGTGCTTGCACAATCTGCCTACTTTGGGGGATGGATATTCCTATCAGAAGCAGAATGTCTGCACAGTGGGTGGAGTATGTGTCCCTGTCTAGTTCCGCCCATGCCGCTGGCCCCACTCTACTCCAGGCAGCTTGTCCACTTCCCCTGCCCCCAAGCCCCCCTTCTCACTCCTTCAAGCCCTGGGGGCTCCCATCCACTGAGAGGCTTCTGCTCCTCTGGATAGAGGAGAGCCTTCTGGGCTAGAGAGGAAATCGCTTTTGTCTCAAGATCTCCATGTTAAAGAATCCTGTGCTTGGATTTCTGACATTTCGTCTTGTCATGTCTTGTCTGAAGTACTGGGTTTTCTTTCAGGGACTGTAAATTCCCTGATTCATGGCTGATTTGCATCAGAACCTAAGCTTGAGGGCAGGGACGAAATTTACATTCTACGAGACTCCATCTCCACAGCCTGGCATCGAGCCTGGCTGCTAGACATCAATCAATAAGTGGTACCTGTTGTTTTCACTGCTGCTCGCCCAATTTCACGCAGACCTTTAGGTTACGCCTTCCTCTGGCTCTTAGCCTTTGCTTCCTGCCACATCACTGCTTCTCTTCGTTACCGGGACATCCAGCAGGCAGATGCGTTCACGGGAAGATAAATGCACGACCCAAACTCCTTTCAACCTCAGGAAGCAGCAACGGGGTGAAAACACTCGGGCTGGGTCCCTGCTGACACAGCGGTCAAGAGGTGCTCCTGGTTCAAAGCCGCACTTGGTTTTGGGGACCCTGGGTAGTGTCTCACTGCAGCCGTTTCCCTGCGATGGCTGGATGATGGCCACGTTGAACAAGGGCCCTCTTTCCCGGAGCTTTGCCCTGTTCCCACCCCTTTGCTTGGAGCTCTACCATGTCAGTCCCCTCTGCTGACACTCCCTGCTCCTTAGCCACCAGGGAACGTGCTTCTCTCGTGTTTGTCACCTCGGCTGCGTGCCAGGAGCTCCTTGAGAGTAATGTCCATGCTTTCTGAAAGATCCCAGCAACACGGGCTACGCAGCCTGAGGTTTTATTGGGGGGTTCTATTTCTCTTTTTGTGTCAGCATCGCTCTTTTGGGGCTCTGTTATCCAGCGTTCCTTTCGATGGTGACCCTACACGATTCGTCTGAACTTTTTTCTCAGTCTTAAGAATTAGCAGGGAAAACCGAAGAGTAGTCTAGTTGATAAAAATCCCTGCGAGAAAATTGAAATCTCCTAAAATTCCGTTTGGGTTTTTCCACAGAAGTAATGTTGTATCAATTAATTTCTTCAAAGCTATATCCTTATTCTTGTGGCAATTCTCTGCCCCTGGAATGGTTGGGAACACCCAGCAGTGAAGATTGGGTGTTCAAAGAAAACGGAAACAAAGAGGAGAGGAGACAGTAAGAAAACAGATGATAGGAAAGGGAAGGAAATAAATAATAGGGAAGTAAATGTTTAGAGAAGTAAAGTAATACAAAAATAATAGTTATGTCTGGAGAGCCAGTATTTAGGAGGAGACTAAATGGGTTATAGGAGAAAGGAAAGGCTGTTAAATGCTAAAGAAGGAGTTGATATTGATGCATGCAATCTTTCCATGGATTTGTTCCTTATTCTTTGTGGTTTTTTTGCTATATTGATTTAATGCTATACTCTCTACACTTCAGCATTTCATCATGTTACCAGACACTGCTGGATTAGTAAGAAGATAAATTTTGGACTTACTGCCCCTACTCCCTTAAAATAAAATTATATTTTGAACTGAACTAAACCAAAGAAAAGAAATGCAAACATGAATTTGTGTGTGTGTGTGTGGGGGGGAACCAGGAAATTGAATGAATATTGACATTCCTAGCCTCAAGTAAGAAATGTTCCTTGTTGAGCAGCTCATCTTCATCTGCATACTTATTTACCTATGATACAGAATTAATAATGGGCCTCCAAAATGACCTATTGGGTAAAAATAAATACACAGTGGGATAGTGTCTATGGTTATAGATAAACCATATTTGGGTGACTTTACTTTTGTTATTCTTACAAATAAGCTCTTCCCATTTTCCCCTCCGTGACCTCTAATTTGCTTACAATCTTTGCGAATCTGCTATTTCTAGTCTTGTCTTATAAGTGGTGTCAAACAGTTGCTGCCGTATGTGTCTTGCTGACTTCACCGAGCACAGTGTCTTCCAGGTTCTCCCATGTCGTGCATGTCTCATGACTTCATCTCCTCTTATGGCCGAATGACACCCCATTACGCGTGTGTAGCACACACGGCTTAGCCATTCCTTTGTTGAGAAACACTTGGGCTGCTTCCAGCTTTGGGGTATTGTGAATAATGCTGCTAAGTAGATCCGTAACACATCCCTAAGCATCCACCCCATGTCCCGGGATGAGCCAATCCCACGGAGCATCTGTAGGCCTGGACTTGCCCCGGAGGAGCTGAGCACTGAAGTCAGTGTTCCAGATTGCTTACTGCTTCTGTCGGGAAGCTGTCATCCTTACCTCATGCTGGAACGTGTGTGGAGAATTCATTTTGTCTTCAATATAGCAGAGCCTCAAATGTGTTCAAGATCATACCACATTTCCAATGAATGTGTTCTATGAGAATCCTACCTCAGTGATAACTGGTGATATCTAAACACAGCTTAAAATGATTTTATTTTTTAAAATCTGAATAGATCACTCAGGCATCTGTATCATCGTAATAGGAAAGTCTTATTTGTACTGCCACTTCCTACATGGCATTGAATTTAATATATGATATATAACTTTATATATAAATAAACATCACAAATTTAAAATAAAAGAATATTTTAAAATAATTATGCACTGAATGTTACTAGAAAGAGTTTCTTCAGAGTAGACATTTATTTAGATTTTATTTTGACTATTTCTAACAAAACAAAATAATATTTCAAAATTAAGCACTGGCTGCCTTTATTCTGGACTATCTTTTCAAGGATGTTTATGTAGCAAAAATTATTGGAATATAAATATAGTGTCTCCCTCCATGATAAAGAACAGACATGCACAGTATACAGTATAATAAAAATATTTCTCTCCAAGGAAAGGGCAGACTTGCTAAGAGCCTGTTATAAAAGTTTGGGTTCCCTAAGCTCAGGCTTCCATCTTCTGATCAACCCACTGCAAGTGCAGGTGTCACCTGGCCCTCTTAACACTGCCCTGTGGGAAGTAGGGTTCCGGCAAATGGTGAAAGATTCTGGCTCTTGCTATCTTTAGAGTAAAAAAGTCCGTTTCTCTGAACCAGGAGTCTCCCATCTTTTGCCAGCATCCATGAAATTGTAGCACGCTGATTTGTTAGCTTACAATCATAGTAAGCTCTCAACCCTTCACAGACATTAGTTTTACTAAAGTCACAAATGATATGTGCACTTTAAAAACACTTTACTCTAAAAAGGGGATTTGTTAAAATCAGGTTCTAGTCATATGAAATTCCACAATACCAGCTTTATTCAGGAATTTCAGGGTGGTGTTAGCTATATTTTGTAATGAAAAGGAATCACACTCTGATCCATATAACTACTTCATGACTATTTTTCCTTTAAGTGGTGAATTTCTCTTTATCTGTGCTGGGTGAAGCCATTCAACCTGAACTTCCTCAGTTTCCCTCCATTTAAAAAATGTTCCTCTTCTTCACTAATCCTCTCTCCCTTTCTTTTTCTTAGAAGCATTGTAGTAAATTGTCACAAAGTGGCCCCAATGTATTCTGCATCTCTATATTTACGTCTTATGTATTCCCCTCCCGCTGAGCCTGGGCTGCCCTTAATATGGCAGGAACAGTGAGATTTCAGAGGCTTTGCAGCTTTTGCTTCTGTGAGCTGACATACAGAAGTGCCAGGGCTGTCCCACTGGAAAGGCCACGTAGAGAGGAAGACAGTGGAGAATAATACAGAGGCCTTAGCATTTCAGTCACTCAGGTAGGGGGCTAAACACGTGAGTGAGGTCACCACGGATCCTCTGGTCTAAAGTACAGCACTTGAGGCGAGTCCAGGTGAGATGACATGAGCAGGTGAGCCCAGGTGAGATGACACGAGCAGGTGAGCCCAGGTGAGATGATATGGAGCAGTTGAGCCCAGGTGAGATGATATGAAGCAGTTGAGCCCAGCCCAGCCAATAGACAGAATCGTGAGAAACAATAAAATGGTGTTTCACGCCTCTAAGTTCAGAGGTGGTTTGTTATTCAGCAGCATCTACAGAAACAGGCCTAAAGGCCCCTCTTCTTCACAGCGAAGTTCTGTGCTATTGCGTCAACCCCTGTATCTTTCTCTGGAGGTGGCACCCTGTTTCTCGGCTGGCCCCTTTCTCTTATCCGTAATATGCTGTACTCTGCTCACTCTAAAAAAATAAAACCCTTTTGAAACAATAATACTTTCAAGAACTCGGCTGTCCCCGTTTGCCGGGCTGCTCTGCCAGATACGACCACGCAAAGAGGGACAGTTTTCGGCCGCAGGGTGTCAGAGGCGGGGGGCTTGCTCCCCCGGGCTGGCAGTGCTGGGGGCTGCTGCGGCAACCTCGGGATTCCTCGGCTTGCTTCATGGCTTCCCATCACGGCAAGGTCTCCTTTCCCTGGTTCCCGCTGGCTCTTCCTAGGCCTGAATTTCTTCTGTTTCTAAAGGACTCCAGTGGTCTGGGTAAGGCCAAGCCTTAGTTAAGCAGCGTCTTCAAAAGTCTGCTGACGTGGACTCAGGTCCCCGGGAACGCAGGTGAAGACGGAGAGCACGAGGCTCAACCTACCACCACGTCATCTCCTGTGGGCTTTCACACATCAGCAGGAGTTTAAAAAACAAATTACACCCACTTCTACTCCATCTCACCTTCTTCTCAGTTCTGTCATCCGGGCTGTGCCCTTTAAAGAAAACAATCTCTTTAAAGCCACTTAAAATTTGCTCGTCTCGGTCCTCGTGGTTCGACTCTGGAACCATCACATTCTTTCACACACACCCCCTCAGCTCCTATGACCAGAAGCGCCCCTTGTTTTCCTGTTACACCCCTGGCTCTTCCTTCTCTCTGTTCCTGTCTTTTCTTTCTCACCTGTTACCTTATTTACACTCATCCCCTAACCTGCCTCCTGCCACTTCTCTTTTCACTCTATACTCTCTATTGCCAGTGCCTCTGCCCCTGTGACTTTAATAACAACTTCTATGAAAATGACCTCAGAATATTCCTAACCTGGCTTTCTTCCCCTGCTCTTGACTTTTGCTACTTGAAGCATAGTCAGCTGGTCAGACTTGGCATCCTTGGGAGCTTACGGGGAAAACAGAATCTCCGGTCCCACCCAAAGCCACTGAATCAGAATCTGCCCTTTACAAGATCCCCAAGTAAATCTTAGACATATTAAAACCTGAGAAGTGCAGCTCTGAATGTGTGTTTCCATCTACTTTGGCCAAAACAAAAAATAATCATTTATCCCTGCTCGTTCTTACAACTACCACAAAACACACTGCTCTTTTTCTGTGAGCCATTAATCCATTTTTACTTCATTGTCTACTGTGTCACAAAGCCCAAAATCTTGAGAAGCATTTTCTACTTGTCCCCCTCTTTTCCTGCCCCACTGCCAGTCCATCAATGTCCATGTCCCGCCCATTTGGCTTCCAGAGTTTCCCATTCCTCTCCTGCTTGTCCTCCTACCTGCAGCAACGAGCCTGTTGCCTTTTTTGTAGTCTCCTGTAATCACACCCGACTGGACTCCCCAGCCACCCTCCCCGTCTCGTCTAACGCATTCTTACCACTTGCCACCTACTCACTGCACATCATTCTAAAGTAAACAAAAAGTAACATCAAAATGACAAAAGCCATGTCCCGTCCTTGCTCTGCAGAATGCAGAGTGCGAACCCTCTAGAGTGGCACTCAAAACCCAGCCCCAAACTGCGCTTGGCAGCCTCACCCGCCATGTTCTCTAGTCAAAGTGGGGGACCCACGTTTACTCCTCTGCGCGCTCGACCTGGAGTTCTCTGTTTCCTCTGGCCCAGTGCTGAAGTCCTGCTGCTCTGGCAGGACCCCCTCTCCACCACGGGCTCCCCAGTGCAGCAGGGAAGAATCGGCTCTCGGCCCTCTGGGGCTCCTTCACGCACTCACGCGTTTCACCTCGCAACTGGCTGTTCACGCATAAATCCAGTCCATTGGACTAAGCTGCTCGAGCTGAAATGATGCCTCATTTTTTCTCTGTAGTGGCCACAATTGCTAACATAGTGAGTATTCAATAAATGTTTTGAACTAATTACTGAATAGATTAGAAATGTCGATTGAATAGGCCCCTGTCACTTTTAAGCACAGAATTTTGCATGTGTTTTAAGGGGCAGAGACCCCCATGTCGGCTCGGTTATCTTGCATCGCAAAGGCTGGCAGGCTTCCCGCGGGGTGTCTGGGGTCCCGGCGAAGCTCGGTCACACGGCCGCTGGCGAGCTGAGCCACGGCTCGACCCTGGGTGCACTGGGTGCAAGCCCATGTCTCCTCTTCAGTTGACTTACAAACAAGACGATGGTTGCTATGGATGTGTCATCAAAATTACCCTACCAGGAAGTAGGAAGCAACCACAAAAAATGCAACTCAGGGAAAATTAGCAGCTCATTCTCACAGCATATAATCATGTTTAAAAGAAGACTTCCTGCAGGAATGTGGAATGGATCATAAAGTTAAATTATATGATAGTTAAGACAGGTCGAGGTTATTGAGAGGAAAAAAATAAACAGCTAAGAAGCTATTAAGCCCTCACACGGTGGGATCCTACTGCAGAAGGGTGTTTGCATACACGACAGTATAAATATTTCCAACTGTAATGATCAAACGTACATGGGAATTTGTCATGACATCAAGGAGCAGGAAGGAAGGAAAGATATTGTCAGTGTTTGCAATTCCAGGGTAAACAAACATGGGAGAGTCTTTCAGAGGCCAGTCTTTCTTTTTCCCTTTAAAGTCCATTGCTTTCCTTACTTTAATGTGTAACTCATCATGGAATATTTAAGACAGATTATTCTGAAGAGATTTTACTCAGTGATCCTTAAATGACACAATCTGGCATGAAGCAGCTATAAGCAGCAAAATAAAGAGCCAAGGAAAAACAACTTGCCCCCAAAAGAGAATTCCCAGTCTGCATCCCAACTGAGCTCCGCAGGAAGGCTGTGAGAAGGTTGTAAAGCTCGAGCTAGAGTGGAGTCACAGTCCTGGGGCAGGGGTCCCCGACGACTCGGCGATGGTGGCTGGACTCCAGAATCTCCAGCGGCTGTAACCGCTCCTCGGGAGCAGACAGCGCTCAGGGGCGGGAGCCTGCGTGGTCCCCACGCAGCTGGGCGTGGCAGGTGGCCTCCACGCTTCTCGGCAGACCCCACGCTGACGAGGACCACATGGCACTGTCATGAACAGTGTGATGGAGGCAGAGGACCCTTCTGACACACTGCACGATGGGCCACTCTAAGGAAACGCAAAGATGGCGTCCGCTTTCATCCGGATTATCCTGACACGTTCATTCACCAGTTACCCTGTGCGGCCCCTCTGCCAGGCAGGGGCAACACGGAGACCTCAGTGCCGGGGGAGCTGCCTGCACATCCAGGCTGGGCTATTTGATATGCAATTCAGAAAGCACAAGGCGCACCGCTCCCCCGGAACTACGCGGGCCTTTCACAGGAAAAGGTAACACACCTGTGTATGCACAGACTCTTTCTAAGACGCTCCCCTGCCCAGAGGCGACTCCAAGGAGGATGTGGAGTCAAGAGCTGCTACAGTTTAAGTGGGACACGTTAAACCAAAACTGTTTTCAACCCACCTGGCCTTCTCGGAATTCCTCTAGACACGTTTTCATTCCCTCTCCAAATGCGCACGGAATGCCCTCCACACGTGAGGCCGTGGCAGGCACCCAGCACATGAGACGTGGGCTCTGTCTTCCCAGCACCCGCGGGGGAGCGTGGAGACAAACACGCAAGTCACTTCCAGCACAGCGTGACGGCGAAGTGGCGAAATGTGCGTGAGGGGCAACAAAGCATTTAGGAGCGGCTGAACGGCCAGCAGGATGGGAGGATTCCTCAGAGCACGCGGCGCTCGACCACGGAGCGCATCCCCGGCAGGAGGGCGCGCGTGTGAAGGCTGACGGAGCGGGAGAAGGACACGCACGGCGAGGAGAGGCCTGCGGCTCAGCAGAGGGGCTGCTGGAGCTCTTGTGAGCCTTTTGCTCAGAGACAGGCCTGGCGGCCACGCAAGCGGCACATGCAGCCACGGGCAAGGCAGGGCCCTGCGAGCGCCCACCCGAGGCGCTGCCCCTGCCCACCACCCACGGGCTCGGTACACCTGCCGTCTCACGTCATCCTCACAATGGGCCCACGAGAAAGATTCTGTGATTTCCCCCTATTTTCCCAAGATCCTAGAGCCAGGGATGAGCGGCGCCAGGCTTTGGACCAGGCAGCCCGTTCCAGGGCCCCTGGCATTGGCCGCCGCGTCTCCTGTACAAGGGCAGCCTGTGCCGCACCTCGAGGCTCCTCAGCCTGGTAGCGAGCGTGTCTCGGGGTGCCGAGGCCCCCACAAGCGCGGGCAATCTGCGCGGTGCTGACATCGGCGGTAACTTCCTCCTGAGTGACTCTCACCAGCCCTTTCAGGGCCACCTCCAAGAAGTTTCAGCCTCGTGGATCAGTAGGTGATCTTTGGCAGGTTCATTTTTGCACGGCTTTCCAGTTGCAGAGTTCGTAGGGTGATTTCAAAGCCGACCCAAGAGCCTCGCTTCCAACGGACTGGGACCTGCGATTGCCGTGGCAATGCCGGGCTTGTGAGGGCCATGAACTTCCCAGGGGTGCAGCCTACTTTGTACTCACAACCGTGGTGTATAAATCAAGCAAGAACTTCCGAAGCCAGATGCTTCATTTGTTATTTTAATGCGCGATTCGCTATCGAAAGGATTGCAGGATCCATGTTACTTGGCTGAAGCAAGCTCTGTGTCTTCGTGGGGTAAGACTTCATGGCAATCAGCTGGCGACTGGCTTTACCTATGATACCTGGCTGGCTTCCCGAGAGCGACGGCTCAAACAGCTCTCACAGAAGTCACAGAAAGGGGCTCCTTTGCTGTGAAATGGGTCATAATTTAGCATGAAGTCGACTGATTAGAGAAGAACGGGCCAGTTGGCAGGCAGCTCTGCTCCTGGAGTCGTCCAGAAATTAGGGCTTATGGTGGCCATTGGCACCACGTACCCACAAAGATGGGCCGTGTCAAGGGTTCAAACACTGTGGGTGCAGAGGGCAGCCCACGCCAAGCCTTTTGGTGTCTAAGTTTGTTAACTGTTGGCTAAGTGCCACTTCCTGTTCCTAAGAAAAGAGGCTTGAGAAAGTCTCATAAAAATGACTTAAAAGGCTCCCTTGACTTCAAAGCACTCTTACAAAACAACATTCTGATGAGTTAAGTGTAAAGGAATCAGAAACATACGGCTTAAATTTCCCTTAATAGAGTCATATGTCTGAAAACGGAGGGAGGGAAGAGGGGCAAGTTCATCTTGCTCTACAGTCAACATGTTTCAAAAAAGTCTAAAGTGTCTATTGATCCCTAAGGCAATCAAAGTCTTCATATGACGCTAACATAGTAACTTCTAGAAGCGCATGCCAAAGGTCCCGGCTGAACATGGAGGGGTGGATTTGGGTAGGGCAGGACAACCAGGCGTCTTCTGGAACGTCGGTTATTCTGGAACGTCCGTTATGCCAGCCTCCACTCTGAAGGAGTTAGCTGCGTGTCACAGGACTGAGCCGTGAAGAGCGAAGAGACTTTCTAAACCAGACCTCTCGTTCAGGTCGGGCAATCGTCGCCAGCTCACTTCCCTGATGCGCTAAAGCTGACTTCACCGTCTGAACGAAGACAGCGCAAGCACCCATGTGCCGCCACGTCAGCCACAGGCATGACCCGTGTGACATGGACATACTTTCCATACTTTCGATCACAATTTTGTGGGTTCCTAACCCTTGGAAATAAATAAACTAATGATTATCTCACAAAAGAGAAAAAGGTCTTTGGGAAAGTGCCTAATTGCAGAATAATGAAGGAATAAAAATTATTTGAACCTCTTAATCACAGCACACTGCAAATCCTGGTCAAGAATTACGAGTCATCAATTTTACCACTAATTTAACTGACAGACAGCTAATACCTGATATATTCTGTGTTTTCAAGTCTCACAAGGAAAGAAGAAAGTGTTTAACACTTGAGGGCAAGTGGAAACAAGACCAAAAATGTTTCACAGTGAAGCATTAGGTTATCAGTGGCTAAAAGTTTTGCTGTTAGATCCTCAGTGTAACCTGAGTTGATTTTTTTGTACTTGGCTGAGTATGATGGCATGAGTTTTTTAAGCAATATTTTACTAGATGGAGCGTTATAGTTATAGCAGTCTCAGAGGATAAAAGAAGAATTTCTGGAAGTGGACGTTTCTTATTTTAATTTGCTGTTGGCATGAACTACTATGATAACACAGAAATTAGCTGCCTTCTTAAAATTAGTGAGAGGAAAATGTCCTAATTAGTTGAATCCATAAGTACCTCTTCTAGATAGAACAGTTTTATTTATCTCAATACAGATCTTAGAAAAGGAAATGAATAAAACCTTAATATATTAAGGTATGTATTAATGTTTACACATAAATCCAAAGAAAGTAGATTGGTAAAAACATTTATGAAAGTAAATAAGCAGTACTATTTTTCTTTCAACATATCTTCAAATTTGATTCAAGTAGACATGGTCCATTTTAGCAACACTTTACCTGGCAATCAAGAAAACCAAATGTGGATTTTTGTTTCTTTATATGCCCCAAATCCCCATGCGCCTAATTTCCTTGCCTCGTTACCCAAAGACAGCAGAGGACAAATGGCCAGCCCCGGCCCGGGGCTTCTAGGGCTGTTGCAGTGATTTCACCTAACCCTGGCCTTCGTTACCAGGACAGGATTTTGGATGCTCCTCGAGGAAAGAATGAATTTTAGGGGACCTGATAAACCAATTGGTAAGAAAAAAAGATTAAGAGGACCAATAAGTCCTAAAGAAAGGATTTCATTAACTGCTTACTCAGTCCAAGCTATTTACCTTGATGCACTTTGATTATCTCTGAACTAACTTTGTCATTCGTCAAGAGAAGTGATAGGCATAAAGCAAGCACACAGCAGATACAACAAATATTCTTTCTTTTGGTAAAGATGATTTGTAATTTCCTATTCTTCATTTTCCTCCAAACCTTGAGCTTACCTCCTCAATTCCCTTTCCAAAGACATTGAATAATATTTTTTTCTGGTGTCTTTACATATACTGAGTAGTTATGCTCTAATATGACATAATTGCAGGACCGGAAGACTTTAGTCCAGGTACAACCTCCTCTCCCAGGAGCACAGCACTTGAAATTCTACTGTGAAAAGAACCATGCACTTGAGTTAAATTCTGTCCCTTTGAAGCCTGCTTACAAAATTGATATCCTTCCAGAATGGCTGGTAATTAAACCACTAAAACCTCTTTGCCAATTAATCCATCAGGAAGCTCTCTGTATACTTTGGAAATACACAGTATCAATGGTTATGGGTAGAAAGAAGAAGATATAAGGGGAGCGGCAAAGTGGATCAAAGACAAGTTTTACCACATTTACAGGTTTGTCTAAAACTAGCCCCACTTCCTGTGCCCAGCCTGTGATCTTCAACCACCCAAATGATTTTTTTCTTCCATATTTTAGAAGAATTTTTATCTGTGTCTTTGAAACTTGTGTTACCTGATCATCAGATTCAAATAGTGCAGCGTCATCTAGAAACGCGGCCACCCTGAGAGATGACAGCTGCAGCCCTGCCTCTCCAGGGGCATTAACCCTGTCCTCCCAGCCCAGCCGCCGGCTCGGCGTTGCTGCACTGCCCTCACTGCAAGGCTGTTTTCTAGTCTCTTGACCCTTGGCTGGGAAGGGAGTAAATGGTGAATAAACCTCAGAGAAGTCGTTTTGAGATGAGCTTACATAATGTTTGGGAGCAAAGCAGCAGGAAATGTTGAGAGAATAGGTGTGTAAGGCATAGAGCAAAAAGTTTTCATGCTTCTCGAGGACCTTCCTACCAGAGATGGTGAAAGAGCAAGTCCACCTCCACTTACAGAAATGCAGGCTCTCAGGCTGACGCACACCCCAGCTAGCTCCGTAGGAGACGCACATTCTTTGATGAGTTATTTTGTTCCAGTGCATTGGGTGGCAACCTACAAGCCTTTACATTTTCTCTTTGGTTGAGACCTAACCTACTGAATCGGATCTCTGCTATGGTTATGGCTAAGTAAATTGATGCATTCATGTGGGTAAAATCTAAGAAGGAGAACGGTAAAATTAAAATTGATTTGTTAGGATAGTGGAATGCTGGGAGATATTCTCCCTGCTATATTTATTACAATTTTTTTTGTAGAGTCTTCAGGAGAGCTGCTAGCAATCACACGGCAGACAGCAAATATTCTTTCTTTCAGTAAAGGTGATTTGCAATTCCCTATTCCTCGTTCTTTTCCAATGTGGCAGTCACTTATTTGAAGGTTTACTTCCCTTATGCAGGGTGGCTAAAACTTTGGGCTATTCTAGCAGAGAATGACTCGACAAGTTCCAGAAACTTCTTTCAAGTATCTTGGTCAAAATGACTTCAGTGTTCAGTCAACACCCTGTGGTACTTCCTGTCTCAAATCAGGTATCTAAACCCGAGCCGCGAGAGCCTGAGACTCAGCCCAGCGCCCCAGAGCGCGGGGCGAAGCTTTGACGGGGGCAGCAGGCCAGCACTGTGGAATGACGCGGACACGCTGCCCAGTGGGGTCCAGGATGGAGAGCCCACGACCCGGCAGCAAAGCGGGCTTGCGGCTAGTTTGCACCGTCAAAGGCCCATCAAGTTCTCGGGGTTCTGGGAGCCAGAGCGGCCCCAGAACCTGGGTCTGGCCCAATCCTGCAAGCCCAGCTGGGGAGGCATCTATTCCTCCAGCTAGGGAGTTAGGGCGGCCCAGCAGACAAGCCAGGCTCCCCCCAGAGACACGGGGCTGGCTAGGAGGGTCCCTTCAGTTCCCCAGGCCAGAAAGCCCCGTCCCTCCCTGCTCTCCTCTGATTTCCACAGTGTCTGAAAGGCCAAAACCGCCTTTTTGCTAGGCAAAGCCCAGTGCCACGTTCCCCACCCATACATCCCTCTCGTGGCAGCACCCGAAAAGCATCGGCTGTTTGTACTGACCACAGTGATGATTGTAAGATTGTGGGTGCCCTGGAAGAGCAGGGGCCCAGGACGCCAGGAGCACGATGACCACAGACAAGTCCACCCAAAAGACAAGGTATATCTCCAGCTGCGAGCAGTGCAGCCCCTTCCTCTGCCCCTGAGTCCAAGGCCCCTCGGCCTGCTGCAGGCCGAGCAGGATCACCCCAAATCCCTCGGGGCCCGGCAATGAACAGACGCAAGGGGGCAGAGCAACCAGGGTCAAAAGCAAATTTGTTGCCATCGTAGTTATCCCCTTGTCTTAACATCGCTATGAAGGGGGCGGCTGCCAGGGGCTCAGAGGGGAGGGGAGGGGTGCAGGGGTGCAGCAGGGCACGTCTGGGGCCCTGAGAGTCCTCGCCGAGGCCGCTGCAGCTGAACGGCGCACAGCGTCAGCCCTGACCTAACCGCAGACCGCGGCTGGCAGCAGGGCTTCAGCATCGGTTCCCCAATTGTAACAAAGGCACCCCCTGGATCTAAGGTGCTAAGAATGGGGGAAACTATGTGTGTGGGTGCAGGGGGCGTTTATGGGGATTCCCTCTACTTTCAGTGCAATTTTTCTGTTAATGTAAATCTAAACCTTTTCCAAAAATAGTTTCTTATTTTTAAAAAAAGAAAAGAAAAAATATGGGGAAAGTAACATGACTGTTTTTTGACACATGCGAATTGTGATTCCTATTTTAAAAGGCGGGGTCTCGTGCTGCATGTGAGACGGGGTGCATGCTGCTGACGCGGCATCACGTTCCCGGGCAGCCGGCCACCCTGCAGGAGAACGGCGCTGTCCTCGCCACCTGCTTTCGGGGCGCAGGTCTCTGCGATGCCACTTGAGCCTCTGACACAGACGTTCACGCCTCTCCTTCCAAACCACCCACTCCGTTCCTTTTATCCTTCCCGTTCCGCCCCGTTTCAAAGCATCCCGGCCACTGCCCGGAGCAGTCAGGTCTTCTCTCAGCTTTGCAGCCATCAGGTAGAGCTGGTGCGGTCAGCTGCGCAGGACCTTATAAACGGCCAGAGGCCCAGACGGGGACAACCGTGCAGGCGAGAGTGGAAAGTGGGCGCCCTCATCTTGAAGATGTCCTGTCTTACCAGGTGTGACCTAACTCCTGCCAAGAAAATAACTCAAGACAGCTCTGAAGAGGGGAGTGCGAAAGCCAAGCTCAAAACTTGGAGTAGGATAAGAGACTCAATACACTGCTACCAAGACAAAGGGGGAAGGGGGAAGCTTTTACATTGTCCTTAGGTTTTACTGCTCATTTGCAATTTTTATTTAATTCCCGTTAAATAATAATGTTTTAACTCCAGGATTTTTTGTTTTGGTCTGTTTTGTTTTGTTAATCTTAATTTCCGGTAACCTTCTCTAAACCCAAATTTTCTCATTTCTTCCTTTAAAAAAGTAGAGAGCCAACCACGGGTCAATTTTTCTTATACAGAATTGAGTGGGCAGTTTGAGCACCATCAAGGTTCATTGGAATCATTTGCCTTCAATGTACTAAACTACTAAGTAAAACCTCTTCTTTCAACTACGTAATATGGACAGAATTAAGCTTCAAAACTGGCCTTATTGAGCAACATGTGGCCTTCGCCCCAAATTAAACCATTAGTAAGTTTGGGGGCTCCTCTTACTATTGAAAAAAAACAGAGAGTTATTTTGTGTTTTGAAATAAATATAACTAATAAATGTGTGATCTGACATGTACTCTAACAGAGAAGGAAAACAAACAGCTGAATACAGCATTATTCCAGAAACCCTGAGATTCTGCTGGCTGTGCTCCTTTTTCAGTCCTGAACAGCGGATTTGAGTTTTATCCAACAATTCGGTTTTCTACAGTACATAGTATTTCCTTTAGAAAAATATCTGGATCCTATCTCACCTCCACAGGTAGAGATTAAATCATTCATTTAGACTAGAGAAAGTGACTTTTCCAGTTCTGAAAGCCAGAAGCTTATAAAAGGGGATATGTCAGTGCCCAAACACACACACATACACACACACACACATTTGTTTCAATATTGCGACAGCCAGAACCAATTCTATTTTTTGTCCAAATGAGAAGTTAAAATGAATATATATGGCTCAGCTCAAAGTCATTTGCAGAGATAAAGATGGATACATCAAAAATCATATTCTTAAACTTCCTAATAAAAAATTTCACACCAAATTTTTAGTTCATTCTAACTATGTGTGTGGCTTTCTTTTAATAAAAGCTCTTCCTTTAAACAGTCCTGCTTCCCGCGCTCATGCAGCCTTTCTCTTTCCGGCCTTGGAAGGAGGCGGTCTTGAGCCTGACTGAGAAGCACCTCACACTCCTCTCTCTTGTTCTGAATGGTGTTTGTGTCAGTCTGCAGCTGTGTATGGTATTATGTCTTATAATCCTGCATCACTTCTATCCTATCCAGTCATATCTAATGTAGAAAATTAGTTTCCAGTGAAAGTAATACGTAGTGCTTTTATGATATTTGTGTGCAATATCCCCTCTTCCATTGAGGATATTTGATGTAAAGGAAAAAAAAAAACAAAAGAACTCAGTTCCACAATAAAATACAAAAGTGGCAAAAAAAATAAAAATAAAAATAATTTGAAACAAAAGTTGAAATGATTTTTCATTTCAACTGGCTTTGCTTTTATCAGAAATTGGCTTTGCTTTTATCAGAAACTTCCTGAAAATGAAGCAGGTGTTTATGAAAAGATTGATGAAACATTTGTGGACTGATATAAAAGCTGTTTAAGTCGACCGTCTTGCCTAGTCTAATCTGTCTCCAGAGTCGATTATTTGACTGTCGAGCCACAGACGTAAAGCAAAGGGGCTGCTGTGAAACACAGAGAGAGCCAGCACCTCCCAAAGGACAGGATTCTACTCTACCCATCACACCGTTTTACTTTTTGCATTTTTCTGTCAAATGGATAAATTGTACTCACATTTTATCCACACAGTTGGGGAACACCTTGGGACTTTCCTTGCATACAGAAAACTTAGCTAATTGGGTTTCTCATTGCAAATCAGAAACACAAGATAACAAATACAAGCTGGAAAGAAACACTTCCACTGATAAATGGCATTAATCATCTTTGAAAGTGATTATATGGGAAGCAATTATGCACTTTCAATTCTTTTCTAGGCCTGCAAGCTTAAATTTTTACATATCATTAGAATAAACTGGGTTAAAATAATAAGTTAGGATAAAGGGTTTTATTTACTCCAGTGCTTAATAAAAAACAGCATTAATTTGAACTCAACTTATTAAATTTATTTACAATTTAAGTAGAAAATTGAGACAATTATCTGGGAAGCAGAATTTTGCCAAAAACATCCACGTATTGACATAAAGGCATTTGAAAACTTGAATTATTTCCCTTCTTCTTCTTCTTTGTCTCTACCATATTTTTCTTTGATAAATACAATGAACTCACTACACTTCCAACTCAATGTAAACAATTTGTAACATGTTGTAGCACCTTGTCTCTTAGAGGCATAGCAATAGAGATTATATACTCCTAATACAAAGCAGAAAATTGCAAGGGGCCTTCTTCGTGCAGACCATTGGTTGATAGTTTGTGTATCTCCTGCATAGACTTTGGCAGATTTGTGATGGGAGTTACATTACCCAGGCATGCTGTAAGTCAAAAAACACAACATAACCTACAGAGCAGTTTTAGCTAGAGCTTTAAAGGTCCATCTTCATAAAGTCAAAATCTTGTTTACAAGATTTAAATTTGCTGTCAGGTTGCACCTTGACAGCAAATTTAAATAAAACCTGTAAGAGTTTATTATATGGTATCATCAAGTCTAGAAGTACAATACAGGGTAAAATATTAGGTAATTGACTCTTTTTTTAAAAAATAACTTTATTTATTATTTATTTATTTTTGTAGGTACCGGGGATTGAACCCAAGATCTTGTACATGCAAAACAGGTTCTTAACCACTGAGCTACACCCACCCCACAGTAACTGATTTTTAAAACTGAGTTTTCATTCTGAAGTCCAGCATCTCACTGGCAGGAAGTAATAAGACATCATTTTCAAATATGTGACTTCCTTCATTATTCACTTGAGGTTTCAGACTATAAATGGAATAAGATGCTTTACTCTGGTGAATCCTGTTCCTACATTTAACTGCCTGCCAAAATTTAAAATCAGAAAGGAATTTTCCCTTAGAACATTTGGAATAGCCATTGGGTAGTTTGTTTTTTTCCCCCACTGCTCTTAGGATCAGTGAATGGGAAGAAATGTTAGTGAGGACTAAAAATAAGTGCGCAGAGATGGGCAACTTGGTGTGTTTTTCAACCTAAGCTCTGTGCTTCACCCTAAACTCCGTGTTTGGACTCTCACTCCATCTCAGAGCTGCACACTGGGCGCATGAATCCTGCCTGAGTTACATCCTCCTCGCCACCAGAGAACTGATTGCCGTGTGCTTCGTAGAAGCTGGTAGTTGGGCCACGAGGACTTGTGATGCTTGCAGAAGCTGCGTTGAGAATTTGGGATGGGACAATAAGAAAGGTAGTAAAAGGAGCTGGGAATTCCATTATCGCTTGCAGCGTCTTTTCCTAGTTCAGGCTGAACTGGGAAATATATTTGAAAACTAAACTCCTTTAAAATAAAAAAATGAAAAAAAAAAAAAAAAACTGTCTTAATCAGTAGGCTTAGAATTTAGGTATCCCAATTAAAGGGTTGTCAAGAAAACCATTATGTAAAAATAAAGAAAAATAAATAATGTGACTTGAAAACATGATGGTTCTAAGGCATGAAGATATAGGCAAGAAAAGTTCATATTGATCAGAAACTCCTAGAATATTCTACTGCCTTTCTGCTCGTTGGAGCACTAACAGAGAAAATTTAAAAATGGCAAATATATTAGCATCTGACAAGATAAAATCTCCACTCTCATGGAGTCGTTTGCCTATAAATATATCCTGGAATCGAAATTACATATTGTTTTCCCAACAAAAAAATTTCAAGCCCAAAACCTACAAAACAGTGAAAGCATGACTATTTTTCAGTCATATATTCAATTTAAGCACCACAGTTGTATCTCTTGGGAAATATTAGTGACACGTCACTTTTCCTTGAATGTATAACAAAAGTCAGAAGATAAACTTAACAAGTCCTCTTGTTTACAGTGGGCTTTACGTTCACGATGCTTCCAGTACAGGAAGCTGGCGGCTCCGGGAGTTTGAGGGTGTCTTATCGACTTCCTGGGAGCCGGCAGGCGTTTAAAGCTTTTGGCCCCTGCAAATGTGCACACAGTTGATACTTTGAACCAATAAACCTGGGCAGATTAGTCTTCCTAAGATGGCTTAGCAGTAGCTTGTGTGATTTTAATCATGCCATTTTACCTGAATTCATCAGGGGTGGAAATCAATGGCTTACATACGCCTCTGGTCTCCTTTCCTGTTTGCTGCTCAAGCAGCTTAAAGTCTGCATGATCCATTTAGTGCAGGCAACGAAAAGGCCATGCTGCGTTGATGGACATTCCAATACACTGACTTTCGTGAAAGTAGGTTCTAATCAAAACGGGGGTCTTTGTTTTGCTTATTTCTTAAAATATTCCTATTCCGATCCAAATCGCAAATAATCCCTGTGATTGTTTGATGGGATGAAGTAAATCAACAGGAATCTGGGTTAATTGTACTATCAGATTTCTATAATATCTCAAAAGAAAAACATTAAATTGTGAAGGTTTTGAAAGCTTCAGATGAGTATCCATGTGAAGACTGGTTTCAAGGACAAATAAAGGATGCCTTTTATTCTGCATTTCACTACAAAGAGCAATATGATAATGGCATTAAATAAATTGTGGTCCAAGCGAAACCAGAGCTGGTTTTCAGGACTCCTGGGCTCTCTTCCCAGGTGAACTGTGAAAGGAAAAGAACTTTGCCTGGGCATATCCTCCAAGCTCTTGCTCCACTTAGATTACTTAATTATTAGCCAAAGGTGAATACACCTTTTCTCAATGATACATAGTACTTTATTGTTGTGTGTTGTTTTGTTTGTTTGTTTGTTCTTAATTCTCAGCTTTCAATTTTTTCTCTGGATATAATTGCTTACTATTTTAGCCATGGCTACATACTGAGCTACTTAAAATGTGACACTTAATCGGCCTTTGTTCTTTAAAATTAACTCAGAGAATAGATTCTAAGAAAATAAACTTACTGAACTAGGAAAGGAGAAAATTTAACTGCATTCCATTTCAAACTGTGACAGGCCATGTGAAAAGAACTTCCCCCTGACAAACGTAGATTTTGTCTGTTCTGCACTTGTTCAGTATACTAACACTAACAAAGAGAAACCACGTGGTCATAAATCTAACATGTACAGTATATTTTTATTAGGATGAATCCTTAACGTAATCAAAATGTCAGAGCCTAGTAAAATCAGATTTGACTAGCTAGACAGGATACAGTTGTTAGGAAACTTTTAAACATGTCTGACTATGTGACTTTTTAAAGGTAAATATATTAGACCTCTTGGGAACATAGTAGTATTTTTAAACTCTGAGAAAAATAACTTTTGAGGACTTCTTCATAAAAGGCCAGAAAAAGAAGTGTATCACTAAGGTCTTTTGCTAGTTAATTTTCCTCTCTGAGAGATTTCTGCCCCCTCCTTGCTTTGTGTCAGTTGGAACTGTGATGAAAAGTTATTTTCACACCTCAGGTCCTGGTGTGTTTCCACCTTGTAAGTAGGAGAAATCATACCACTGGTTCTGCTTAACCTCTTTATTTGGACCACCAGGAATCTGAGAAAAAGTGGCAGCTCGTCTTTAAAAATGTTTAAAATCGGCACAGCTTGTGTCTGTACTGCCGCCACACCCTCCAGCTCCTTCTTTGGTATTTGCAAACCTCCCACCCCCTCCTCCCCATCACCTCCACCATCCCTGCCAGATGCCCGAGGACCTAATAAGATGTCTATACCATGGCATTTTGGGGGAAGGAGAGTATTTATTTGTTATTCAAGATGAATTTCTATGTTGCTTCTACTCACTACCTGTTTTAGTTTTAGGTTGCTTAAAGCAGATGCCGTGAAATGGACTGGCTTAAACAATAGCAACGTATTAGCTTACAGTTTGAGGCCAAGAAAATGTGCAAATCAAGGCATCATCCAGGCGATGCTTTCTTCTCAAAGATTGGCTGCCGGTGAGCCTCGGCTCCTCTGCCGCTTGGCAAAGGCACAGGGCGGCGTCTGCTGGCCTCTCCCTTCTCGTCCAAGTTTTGTTGCTTTCAGCTTCTTGCTTCCAGGCTCTCTCTCTCTCTCTGTCTTGCTTCTTTTTTATAAAGGACTCAGTAAGAGGATTAAGACCCAGTAGAATTGAGGTGGCCACACCTAACTGAAGTAGCCTCATCAAAAGGTACTACTTTCAATGGGTTCACACCCCCAGGAATGGATTCGATTTAAGAACATATTTTTCTGGGGTGCATAAGCTTCAAACCACCACATTACCTCAATCCAATCCACTTTGAATCATGTGCACTAATGGGATGGGGCTAACTTAGTACATCATATATCGTTCAGGAAAACCAGTATCATATAAATTTGGTATTGAATTTTGGAGGTGTCACATAACCACGTATGTCACAGTATTAGTCAGCCAAAGGGTTGCTGATGCTAAGTACCAGAAATCTGTTGGCTTTTAGAAAGGGTATTTATTTGGGGTAAAAGCTTACTGTTACAAGGCCATAAAAAGTCCAACTCAGGGTTGTTTTCTCACCCAAGTCAGCTGCCCCGTGTTGAATCAAGATGGCGGCTGATCCCTGGCTGGTCTCTCCTTCCCCTCTGGGCTTCCTCCTCCTCTTGAGTCTCCGTGGCCCAACTTCTTCCTGATTTCAGCTGCAGGGGGCACAGGGCTTGTCTCTCAGGGCTTCCCATATCAGTCTGCGCTGTTCTGCCCTCTTCCCAAGGCCAGCTGTGAGCCATCAGGCAAATGGTCCATCTCTCCCCAAGGCTTCAGCTCTTTGAAACTTCTTTCTGTCACATGGCAGGATCAAAAATGACAGAGTGCTCTCTTCCCATTTCTGTCTCTCTGTGTTCCCTTATATATCAGACTGAGTCATGCCTTACTGAATGTGGTCAAATCAAAAAAAGACCTCAAAGCAATGTTAACAGGTGATCTAATCAAAAGTCCCTCAACTGAATTAAAAATACTCAAAGGGTATCGCACCAGAGGAATCGATTAGTTTACAAGCACACTCTTTCTCTTTCTGGGACTCGTAAAGTAATCCCAAACTGCCACAGTCAGGGTGTGAAAAGGATGTTTGTGGGCACATTCTACACCGCTTTACAGATTCAGAACAGCTGGAGGCAGGAGGCAGCGCTGCGAGGGCACTCGTTCGGCCCCTCACCTGCATTTTGTCTTGTTTTGTATTTGTTTTGTCCATCATGGTTGCTTCCTAATACTGTCTACATAGATAGATAAATTCTGAGCCCGCCACGAGTGGAGGACCTTGATTAAACCCATGAGTAGGAGAGGAAGTGGGGCAGGCTCTGTGAGGTGTCTTGAGAGACAGACTGGGCTCAAACCCCGCATCTCATTGTATAAATGTACAACGTTGGGAAGTCGCCTCATCTTTCTGGTCCTCGATGTTCTTTCCATGTAGTAGATGTAATGACAATGCCTATGAAGTGAGAGGGACAGTAGGGATTCAGTGAGGTAACACAGAAACCACTCAGCACCATAGCTCCCAGATAGTAAATGTTCAATAAGCCTTAGTCTTTCAGACCCTGGTGTGATAAGAAACCTATTTTTATTTGCTTCTGCTGTGCCATCCGTTCACCTTCATCTGCACCTCGGTTACTTCTGTTTACATTACCTCTCTGAATGTGAATTTCAGAAATTCTCCTCTATATCAAGACACCGGCTGAAATTTATTAGATATTTCACTAATTTTTGCAGATCTCAATCTTTTCCTTTTCCTCCTGAATTATTCTAAGAATGCCTCCCATGCCTCCATGTCTACTCTTATCTTCCTCTTGGTCTTGCCTCTCCTTCTTTTATGGCAAAGGAAGGACAAAATAACTCTTGTGCCACACTGACTTCCCAGGACAGATCATGGGTGTTCAAATTCCTTGTTTCTGCGATGGCCTTTACTTGGATGGAACTTTTCCCCTTTCTCCACTTGCCAAATTCCTATTTATTCCCAGAATGCTAGGTCAAATGCAATACCCACTAAACCCGTGCTTGATTTCCTTTGCCCAATGAGAAGCATTGTATTAGTGTTCCCATAGCAGTGTGTCCAGGGCTCCGGTTGTTGTGGAATGTGCGGTATGTTTACCTACCCATCTCACTCACAGCACTGTTGAGTGCCTTGAAAACAGGGACTATGAATGAACTATGGGTTCTTTCGTTGTGTCTCCACCTCAAACGTGGGCTGCACATAAGTCAATAAACATATTTCAAATGCATTAGAATCTTCTTCCTTCTGTAGAAAGCAGCCAAATTATAAAGAAAATGTGGCACTTGTAAACTGAAAAATGCATAGAAGGGGGGAAGAAGAGAAAGGAAAATAGGAAAAGCAAAGAAAAAGGGACAGAAGAGTGTTCCACCCAGACGGAGCCTTCAATTGCTGCTGTTAGTTGACCCGTTTTGACAGATACATGCCACATCCAGAATTCCAAACATAACTTTTATGACATAAAGTTACTTCCTTGGTCCCAAGGTAACTCTTCGCGATCACGCGGACTCTTAATCATTAGCAAGATTAAGATCTAAGATTAAACGTTAGAGAACTTATAGTCCAACCAAATGCATAATTATCTACTATAAGACTGTTCTCAATTTGTTTTATCAACAAAACTATCAATAACTTTAAAAAATTCCACCATGACATAAAGAAAAGCGTCATTTTTCTCAAAAAGAATATGTATGTTTATAGAAATGTGCATATTTTATTTACTATAAAATATAATGAAGGGTATAAAAGTTGTAGGAGGTTGTTAAAAGTATTGTAAATTGTCTTACTATGATATTTTTAAAAATTCCCAAGCAATTAATTTCATTGCAATTATGCTATTAGGTGTAAACTTGACTTCTGGCGTAACTGTATAATACAAGGCAACAATACAATTTATGATGTTACTACTTGAAATAAATTTGATAGCTATGACTAAATTGCAAACAGATCTATCTCAAGCTTTGCCATCAGCAAGTTTTTACATTATGATACAAAGTCACAGGTGGACGTTTCGGATCATTGGATATTTCAGGAGATACAAAGGTCTCTGACAGGCTTCTTCCCAGCTCACAGTTGCTAGGAAATAGGTCTTAGTCTTAAGTCTGATATCTGATTTATTCTCAAATGTCTGAGTTTAATCCCCTAAATCCCTCCTCCAAACATACGGGCTATCGGTCATTCTTTCACCATCATGGAAGTCTTTGTTTGCAAGAAAGAAAGTAAAATTATTACACAGAAATGACACAGCACAACAGAATTGTGACATAGGGAGAAGGGAATGTTTCTAAAGGTCCAGCTGTGTTTAGATCATAAAATTCGGTAAGGGTCAGAAGGGCGTATTCCTATGTTTGCTACAACAAGGCGTTCTCAAAGTCAGATACTATGCCAACAACTGCTAAAGAAAAATTTCTCAAGATTAACTTCAATTTTCTTTTTTCTAAAAGATGAAAAAAACTGTGGAATTGTTAAGTCTTCAGGAGATGGGAACCCAATCCAATTATTGTTGAAATCTATCAGGAAGATAGTATTTGAAATTCTTTTCAATTCTCTCAGATGTTGAAAAGAATTTCTAGTTTTAGCACAAACTTTAACACAAACAAATAAATGCTAATTATGATCTATTCATATCATTTCAAAGATCACTTGAGCACGAGTCACATTTTCTTACCGTTGTTTACACTCTGTCTTCAGCCTGGACCAGTCAGCCCATTACAAAAATTTCATGTGCCGTAACAACTATTTAATGTGAGAGCATCTTTCACTCAACATATTAGGTAGACATTATTCTCCTATTAGCCTACTAGAATTAAGGCACTTTCAGTTGCCGATTTTAATCATAAAAGAGAAGTTAGTTTTGTCTCCTTAAAAAAGAACTCCCCAAGAGCCGCACGGTGAACCCCATAGTTGTCATTTTGCGCTGTAGCGAAAGCAGCCAGCGAGCTTCTGGACACAATCGCAATTAAAGGTCCTCCTGTCAGGGGACAGTCTGGTTCCACACACCCACCCAGAGCAGGCGCGGACTCGGCTGCCAAGCGGGCCTCGAGGTGATGCTGCCGGGGCTTCTGCCAACTTCCTCATCACCACTGGGCACGAATATTCCTTGGCAAGGCTGGTGGAGAGCTCGGACCCCGAGGAAATCCCCCTGGGACCCAGCGATTCAGAGGCTGAACAGCTTCCTCCAGTTCTGGGGGCCACGTCAGCCTCGTTCCAGGTCCCTCTTTGCACCACGAGCCCGGCGTCCTCGGCAGTGCCGTGGCGCTTGTCGTGCGTGAGTGCAGCAAGCAGCGCGGCCCCGGCCACGGGCAGAAGCCCCGCGTGGCTCCCTGGCAAGGCCCAGGGCAGCTCGCGCTGCACCGACGCCAGCAGGCGACGGCTAGTGGGGGGCGTCCAGCATCTGCGGTGACCCCCCACCTGCCAAGAGGACGGCAGGTCTGCCTCTCAGGGATGGCACGAAGGAGCTCCATTTAACAACCCCGAGTGCCCCAGGGAAATCTGCCTCCAGAGGCAGCTAGTTGATGTAGAGGGCTTTCTTGTTAGAGATGTTTCTTAGTACAGCAAGCTCACTTAGAAAGCAGAAACCCACAGCTGCTTCCTTAGACGCTTGCGGACCCCGTTTCTCCATATGACCTCATTGCTGTTATCCCCAGTTTGTGGGTGAGTGGACTGAAACGTAGAGAGGTTGATAAAGTAAAGTAGACGATAGCTGTCATGGCGTATAGTGTATTATCCGTTATTGAGAAGACATCTTCTGAGCTTCTAACCCTAAGCTCTAGTTTCTTGACTAAATTCAAACCCTTTAGACCAATCCCTCCCTCCACTCAGCATGCCACAGGTTATATATGAAATGCAGCCTCCCTCTTCTCAGTTTTCCACTTTTGTTCCACTTTTCTGTACCCATGTTTTCCTCCACTCTCAGGACAAAAAAACCATTCCATTTCTCCAGTTTATGCAAACACATACGAACATACTGAGGATACCTATTAGTGAAAAGAAAACCTAAAACACTTTTAAGGGAATAATTCAATAGCCCTTCTACAAAAAAAAAAAAAAAAAAACACATGAAAACAGGCTTCTCGTGAAGTACATGTCGCGAAGCCCATCACCCGACAAAAGCAACCAACAAGAGAGAGCCGTGGAAGTCGGCAGGCAGAGAAGGGCCGCTGCGCGCCCTGGAACAGACGTGCAGGCCGCCCGGCCCCGCCCGGCCACGTGCCTCCGTAAAAGCTCGGCTGCCCGCCCGGCTTCCTCACGGACGCGGCCTTCACAGCCCAAGGCGTTCTCGAGGGCATTTTTGGAAGGAAGAAAATATTTTCACCTATAAGCATTCCTGGTAAAAAGTAGTTTTGAGGTCTGAATTCTCCAGGTAACCATCTCGGTCCTCTGTCTCGCTTCTATAGGCAAGCACTAACTATTTTATCATTTATTTGTGCTCAATGTGGGGGGAAATGTCAGGTGAGTAATTTGGTGATATTTTGATTTCTCTATTTCATTTTCTCGATAGCACTCTCGGCGTCATAGGGCACGGAACCATTTCTTGAAATCAATCTGTGCCTTGTCATTGGTTGTTTTGATCGCACAGGTGAGGACTCTGCATGCCTCAGGCTCCGCCCTCTCTAAGCCTCCCTTGGTTCTCTGTCTCCCAAGTTACTCGGTTAGAGACACAAGCGCCGAGTAATTCATTTCAAAGCGAGTCGTGCCTCTCTGGGTTGGCACTGTAGAAGAAATCGCTTGTCTGTAAATCGCATTTAGTCTCACTGACGAAGCTGTAAACTGCAGAAATCTGAGTGGTGAGACAGCGCCGAGGTCTAGCTTCTGGTTTATTTCCTAACGAAAGAAGAAAGCCCTTCACGCTTCCATTCTTACTCTGAGTTATCGCCGTCTACAAACCTCTAACTAACGTGGAAGTCCATACCTTCCCCACTACAACACTTCAGTTAGCACGCGCCTGAGTAAAGACAGGGGAGCAAAGGCGCTGGCTTTTTTTAGCATGGTATTTTTACAACTCTGCGCACTTCCCTTTCAAGTCGGTAATTGTCATGATCTTGGCAGTAAAAGCTTTCGTGCTCGCACATCCAGCAGGAAACACCCACAGCATTGCTTCCTTCTCTGCTCCCGCCCAGTTACCACCGTGCAAGTCCGACTCGCTTGTCTTCACAGGCGTTCCACGAGCTTTCGCCTCAGGTATGCTCAGTTCAGCTCAGGCCCGAGAACTGGGAAGTACCAGTCCCCTCTCAGGCTCGGTGGCCGAGCAGGAACACTGTATCTCAGGACACAGGGGGCGCGGTAGTGTCGTTTTCAAACACACCAAAGAATCGCTTAAAACATTCTGTGCATTTTACAGCTATGGCCTGGGCAAAAGGTGGATAAATTGTGATCAAGGGGAAAAATAAGCAAATATCTAAAAGTGGATAAATTGTGATGGAGGGGGAAATAAGCAAATATCTAACTAGGTGGTTTCATTCTTTTCAATAGGATAGTACCCAATTTCTGATGGGAATATTTAGATAACAATCACATGTTTAAAAGCATTTAATGAGTGGATAGGTGAATAAATGTCTTACATTGCCTTCTGGTTGAAGTTTTCTTAAAAAGTATGTTTAGTTGCTTGTTTATCTAGCTACTCAATGTTCATTCAAAGGATAATATTTGACTCCTACTACTTGCAAACACTGTCTTGGACTCTGAAGCCACAAGAGTGAACAAGGCAGACACAGTGATTCTTGTTAGAGCGGGGAGACGAGAGAAGAGGCAATTACAGCTGTGATAATGCGCATCCCCTGGGGAGCGCTGCAGGGAGAGACGCGCTCCGTCACCTAGCAGTCTTTCCAGAGGTGAAGGATTCTGACCTGAATCTGGACCGGGACTAGCTGTTAGCCAGGCTGGGCGATGGAGGGCTGGGGGTTGATGGAGAAGGGCACCAAGGCGGTGAGAGCACCTGGTGTGCAAATCAGAGGTCACGGAGAAGGTAGAATGTTCCTGAACAGAAAGCGGCTCCCTGTGAGTTGCTTTAAAATCTCTTGACTTCCATTTGGTCCCATAATTTTCAGTATGGGAAACTATTTTCAAGAGCTGGACCTCTTTGTTTTCTATGCATAGATTGCCCTGAATTCAAAAAAGGAGACAGGAAGAAAGAAAGAAAAGAATGAAGGGAGGAAGGGAGAGATCAACCCCTAGGACCACTTCGCTAAAAAGTAGTAGAGAGAGTCCGTATTTTCATGGCTTTGTTTTCCTGTGACCTAGATTCCTACCAGTTGTAAAAGATCCTCATAATCTATAGAACATACACGTGAAATGTCTTGACTTTCTCATTGGTTCCTCCTAATTGATCAAGTTTAACTTGTGATATTCATTACTTCATGAAGATAAATTTTAATCTTTAAAAGACCTAAGAATTTTTCTTAAGATAAAAATATCTGATAATGAAAACTTTTAAATATTAATTCTTTAAATTTTTTTGTGGAAACATCCACGAGATGAGCTGTCCATTAAAATAAACTTGGTGGGTGGGGGAGGTTTGCCTTTAGTATAATTTCATAATTAAATAATGATCTCAGTTAGAAAACACTGAGGATCATTGCACAGTGTGTAGAAAGTTAGAAATAACCCAAATAAGATTTGTTTCCTAACACTAAAAATAGTCTTACAAAAAAATTTGTGTTATAGGTACTATTTAGGTTATATTGATTGTACTATATGTATGTTTGGGATAATTTTTTAAACATACATATATTGTTAAAATAATTTCTAATAATCAATGGCAATATTTTCTCTTGGAATTAGTATTTAATCTTAAGAAACACTACTGTGTTGCAATATACAAAAATTGTGTTTTTGTTGTTAATGCCAGCAAAAGTATTACAGAAAAAAAAATCTCCAAAGTTGTTTATTATAAAAACAATAAGATATTGTATAGAGTTTAAAAATAAAGGGGTGAACACCCAAAAGTTACCACCTTAATAGAACAACTGTTTGCATTTTACCTATTATAAGATATCCACAAACTGGATGAAACTAAGCTTTGTGGTACAATCAAACAAATACGTTGCCCAGTATCTTTTTCCTGCTTCTAACACTGACACTGTCATCTCCTCCTCTAACCCTCTCTTCTGACTTCCAGCCAGGGCTCAGTGCCAGGACTAGCAAATTTCTACATGCAACAATCTACAAAATAAGCCTTTCACTTGTAGGAAGCATCATGGACATCTAGATGACGGTTCCTTGGCGTTATCACACATTTATAACCACCCCCCACCCTCTAAGGAAAAAAAAAGAAAGAAGAGAAAAATTTGCCATTGCTGAATACAACGCTGAGTAACTGACTCTTGACCCAAATACTGTGTATAAGAATCACAATGTTGTATGGTCATTGCTTAATCAAAAAACAAATAAATGAAAATAAAAAATCCCTAAGTAATCATTAAATGATGTAAGAATGTAAGGTTTTACTCTAAGACTTAGCATTTCCTTATGCTGGACATTATTTTTATTTAAACGCATTGGGAAAAAAACTTTACCTTTGATAAAGAGAGAAGTGGGCTTTTTTTCCCCTTGTTATATAATTAGTTTCATCTCTATCTTTTTCTAGATGCCAACAACAACAAAAAACAATTATGGGAGAAAAAAAAACAGAAGTTTATAAGAGGCAGAGCTGCTAATTGAGCATTTTTTTCTAGGAGCAGTCTCCCTCAATACATATTATAACTATTCTGTGATCATTGAACAGCTCCAAAATGGGACCTCCACAAAGAAACGTAGGTAGACGGTCATTATCATCCTACCTCGCCTGCCTTCACTCCCAAAGCCAGCTGCTCTTTTCATCCAACTGCAAGACTCACTAAAACTACAACTTCCAGCCAGCTCCTTGCGTCTGCTTTTAGTCTCTATCTCTCCCTGCACAGTCTCCGAATCCCTCTGCAAACTGTCTACAACAGGGGAGAGCTAAAACGGCTTCTGCTCACTGCTAGACTGAGCACAGATTAGCCATTTTTGATAGCCAATTTGGAAATGTCTGTCACAATTTAAAATTTCACCACACTCCCTTCTTCTAGGACCTGGAGTGATGGCCAAAAGCAAGGGGAGTTGGAGAGACGAGAAGGTAGAAGGGCTGGGAAAGAGCCCTAGGGCCTCTACGGGAGGGGCCCTGCCCGGGGCACTCAGCCCGTGGCAGCCCGTTCTGGAGACAATTCATTGCTCTCTCAAGATCTTTCAGTCCTAGGATTGTGAAAGTCTCACTTTTGTGGGAGTATCTCACGGAGACCAGCGCCTCCTCCTATTATTTATTAACTAATTTCTGTGCGATTAGGCTTGATGGGTAGAATACTAATGTTTGGCTACTGACAGATTATGGCTGGAAGGTTATATTTCCAGAATTGTTAATCTATCACCTTGATCTATGCTCTCTTATTTTGACACAAAAGGTTAAATCAACCAAGATGAAAAAATTAACTGTTCAGATTATGCAGCTGTCATTTTTCATGCTCCTTGGGAATATTTGCTGGAAAAATAAATGGAGTTAGGCTGCTACATTTGTTACCAAATCATTGGAAATTCCCTTATTGTGCTTTGAGTCATCCTGAGACATGTGTTTTCGGCCATTTTCTTTATGTTGTTATAAATCAGGTTTCATCTCCACGTCCTGTGGCTCCTGTCTCATTTGCATAAATAAATATTGGTAAGTGTGGGCACAAATTTCTTTTTCTTTTTAAACAAGGAACTTAAGCAGGTGATAAGGCACTCTGCAAATATGGATGTCGGAGTGCATTTCGCTTTATCTGATCTGATTTTATGTTCTCTCACTTGTTCTGTCTCCTAAAAGTAAAAGCTGGTGATTACCAAGAGCCCTTTGGTGGCACTTTAACAGCGTTTTTCACATATTTCCGTTTAGGGTATTTCATGGGCATCTCCTCCTTACAGCTAAACATACAGACATGTGGTATGCAGCATTTCCAGTTGCAGCCATAGTTTTAGAAAATGCTCATGAGTCTTACAAATACTGAATTGTGCATCTCAAATGAACTGTGATGAGCATTAGCTACCAAAGTCCTCACATACGAGGGACCTCTCAGCTCTCCTTGGAATCTTCCCCACTCCTCTTCTCAGACCTGCGTCTTCCCCTCCCTGGGAAAGGGCTCCGGTGCAGAGCCAGGGTGGGCGATGTGCACGGGCTCTGCAGCGGGAAGCAGGCTGTGGAAAGGGCTGGGCTGGGAGGAGGGAGGACGCGGGGAAGGGCCGACCTTCCGGGACGGCTGGATGGGGAAGAGACCTGAGGAATGTGCAGGCTCCCGACAGAGGACGAGAGGACAAGCAGACTCCCGAAATCGGGGCGGCAGGGCTACAGGCCAAGCCTTGGGCATGTCACCAGGCGATGGGACAGGGATGTGGATTTTATTATCAGAATAAAGGGTGATTGAAGACTTTTTAGAAAACATGAAAGATTCACTCTCTGGAAAGCTCAGATGATATGGAGGGAAAGGAGCTGGACCTCAGGTGAGTCTTTCCAGACAGCAGGTTTGGGAAATAGTGACCTGGAATTCGAGTAGTCAGGTGTGGGGAAGATGGAGGTGAGTCACCAGGAGGACTTGTCACCTGGGAGGTGACGGAGAAGGGCAGCAGGGTAATGCCACCTCAGGCCCCGTTCCACTCCAAAGAACAGAGGCGCTAACCATCCTGATGCTTGAAAAGGAAGAAAAGTCCAGTGACACACTTTCAAGTGCGTCCTGCAACTTGAACATCCTTTGGACAGATCCAAATTGTTCCAGTCAAAACCCCTGAACTCAAGTGACAGCTTTGCTGCCTTGCTCCGTGTGCTTGCGAGCAGGCTAGGCACACTTCCCACCATCTGCTGCTTTCCTAGATTGCTAGAGCAAACTCTAGAACGCACCCTTCTATGCAATCACTTACTGCTTTAGTAATTTTTAACCCAAAGTGGTGAAGTTCAGCACAGTGTTCTCTGGGGCGGGGGGGGCGTGTTTAAATGTGCCGTCTGAGCTCTGCGGCCCCCCGGCCCCAGTGGCATGCAGCTCGCCGCCTTCTTCCAGCCCAGCCGCCCGGCTTGCTCTCAGTGGCCTCGTACCTGCAGCTCTCTGTGGGGCCAGCCCTGAAGTGCCTGACCCCCAGGCTGAACGGCCTGGCCATGCAGCTTGCCGGTGTCCACCTGCCACCTGCTTTCTCCTTCCAGGAGGGCGTGCTCCCCCCAGCTCTTGTCCTGCAGTGATGCTCCATGTGCTCCTTGTGGAGATGTGAAGACTCAGAGGAGCCGGTGATTCCTAGTCACACCTGCTAATGCCAGAGTTGCAGTCTTAGCTGCTGGGGAGAGGCTTTGGTTTGGGTCCTGGTTTTCCTCTTGCAGCCAGAGTCTTCATGAGACAGCATTTTTACTTACTTGTGGCAGTGTTTGGAAGAAAGAGGTGCGACTGGCTTATGTGGAATGCTCTAGGCATCTCCCTCCCAATAAAAGGACGTGAGCACAAGACCCTGTCTGTAGGAGGGAGACTACAGAGTGGCAAAAATTGGTCTCGCATATGAAGTAACCCCTTCTTTCCCAAAGAATGTCTGCTTTCCAGAGCACTGCAGAAACCAGCCTTGGCCATGCAGATCTCAGGATTCTCATGCATATCCTCTCACTGCCTATGGCAGAAAGTGATTTGAGGACCTAGAGGTAGCTAGCTGGCCGGGAGGACCACTGGGCTAATTCCCAAACTGCTTAGGTGAATGGAGCGGCATGTTCCTTACAAGTGGATTGGCCCCTTCTTTTAAGACTCCCCCCCACATACGGTTTGGAAAGTAACTACTCGAGTTGCTTCTCCGGCCCTTGCTCCCACCTTCTCCTAGTTTGGAGAAATTGTTCTCTTGCTCTTTCAACAACTCTCTGAAGTCCTGGAAGCCTTTAGAATGAAAGGGGTAGGAGGGAAGGAGGACAATTTCCCTAATAGAACAACGCGGTGGTCCTTGGAGCTGCTTGGCCCTGAGGCTCAGGTTAGTGATTTCTCTAGATTCTTCAGAACTGAAGAGTCGGCTTTTGAGATTTTAGAACAGAAAAACAGGGCCGTGGAGCAGGATACAGAGGTCCAGTGCTGGTCCTGCACCGACTACCTCCGTGATCCAGGACAACTTTCTGAGCCTTCGTTTCCTTGAAAATGAGGTGTGAAGGATGTTGTGATCACCTGGGTGTGTGTGAGTGGATTTGACACTCATGCCTGCCCACCAAGCATTTAAGAAGTTCCCAGTTCAGGAGGGAGGAGAACAAGAAGCCTGAGTTCAAATCCTGCCTACGTTAAATGCCATATAAACTTAACATGAAATATAGAATTTTAACCATTTTAAAAGGTAAAATTCATTTAATACATTCACAATGTTATGCAGCCATCACCATAACCTATTTTCAAGAAGCCAGGGATACACGTTTTGCAAAGGTTGCAGAGGTGCTTTTGATAGAAAACTTCCCAAACTTCACCCCCACCCCTTCCTGGTAGAGAATCCCTGGATTAGTTGACATCTAAAATCCCTGTGTAGCTGACATCACATTAGGACCCTTCAAATTGCTACAACGCTCCAACAGCATATGGGGTGACTTGTTTCTAAGCCAAGCAGCCTTCAGCTTCAGGTAGTACAATCAGGAAAATTGCAGGTCTCAAGGTGAAGTGCATTCTTATTGAGGTGAGCTCAAAGGAAGGACCAAAGAGAGTAAAAGACTATACCTACCTGGTAATGAAAAAGGCTTGTGCATAAACATAGGTAAAACTTTTACCTGGAAAACTAGTGACAGCTGGAGTATTTATTAGTAGGACAACTTGCATGTGATTTTTAATATTCAATATTTTTTAAAGTGTGTAATTTTAAATGATAGAATTTATCTTATTGTCCTGTAATTTGGCAAAAGAATGCAGACACAAACACAAATAAACAATTATCTATTAAAGTACTTTAATGATAATACTCTGCAACAATTTCCCTTTGAAAACATGCAATAATTGCATTAGACTTTCAAAATAGATAACTTCCCATCCCTTCCTACTTCCATGCTTTGGCTGTGTTCTCACCCTGTCCTGAAGACAAGAATGGGAAACCAGTAAGGATTATTTAGAATAACCTTTGTGGTGGGTGCTCTACTTCTATATCCCTCCCTCTCTTCTCTCACACCACACAACAATCACACGTCACACATGTACAGAGGCATCATAGCAAAAGGTTTGCCCTTGAGAGAATATCCACATGAAAATGAAAATTAGAAACTATTGCTCTTCCAAGAAATGTTGGCGACCTACCTTGTGTCAGGTTCTAAGCTAGGCATTAGGACTATGAAGTCATATAATGCACAGTCCCAACTCCAAAGACGAATGCAGCTTGGCAGAAGACATGGCAAAGTAAAGCCCTGCCTCAGTGGTGCAAGCACTGCCTTCAGAGGGCAGAGTGGAAACAGCTGGGATGGCTTCCGCATCAGGTTACAAGACAAAGGAGGACCTTGTGGGTAAGCAGTTTGGTCATGCAACTTTTGAAGAATGTGTGGAAGTTAATTGGGTGAGACAGGAAAAAGAAGAGCATGAAGACTGTCTCAAGAGCAAGAAGCAGTGTGTGCAGAATGTCGAGTAAGGTGGATTGCAAAGACGTGGACGTGGACACAGTTGATGGTACCTTAATAGTGAGTATGACTGGCACTGCTGGTTCATAAATGCCACATGGCTGGAAGGGGAGTCTAGGAGGGTAATGTCAATCTAGGGACTGCGTAACAGTGATTTTGGTGGTGGATGAGGACTGTGGTTAGTATTATTATTTTTTTTTTTTTTTAAGATTTTATTTATTTATTCATTTATCCCCCACTTGCTGCTTGTGCTCTCTGGGTCAGCTAACCACGCCGTGCGGGCGGGCTTGCCTTCACCAGGAGGCCCCGGGAACCGAACCTGGGGCCTCCCATATGGTAAACGGGAGCCCTACTGATTGAGCCACAGCCGCTTCCATGTGGTTAGTATTATAAACACAAGAATGTTCCTCTGCTGTGAGTTGTTAAGAATATGGTGATGCAAGGGAAATACAACTGATGTAACTTGTAGACTATAGTCAACAGTAATATGGTAATAGCTTTGTAGCAAAGGCACTAAATCAATGCTAAAGGCCAAAAAAAAAAGAGAGAGAGAAAGGAAAAGAATAGGGGATTTATTTTGATCAGATGTGAATATGATCAAGCTTTTTTTTTTTCATTTTCTTTGTTAAGAAAGAGAACTTGATCATGTCATATAACCAATTTATGCTCATTTATTTATCTTTCTGAACCCTGGAGAAACAATAGATTTTGTTTTTAGAATTAAATGAGGTAAATCTGCTTGCACAGAATTTTTTAAAGTAATTCCTCCTTAATTTGTTAAACTGTCTTATTTTTTTTGAAATTGAAATAAAGTTTACTTTAAAAAAGAAAGCAGCAGTGTGACCACCTGTTTATAGTATTAGCGAAAGGAGATGTGGTATGATAGAAAGATGAAGCTACCAAGAGATGCCAGACACACATCGTGGACAACCTTGAGTCCTAGGCTAAGAAATCTGAAATTTATTCAGCAAACTATGGAAAGACGTGGAAGGAATTTTAAAAAAGGAAAAGTAAAATTTTTTTATCCATTCTCCTGACAGCTTTCTGAATAATGGTTTAGAAGGGAGGCAATGCTAGAAGCAAGGATTTTAATTAGTTGGTTAATGCCATAATTCAGGCAAAAAGGGTGCGGTCCTAACCTAAAGCGGTGAAGGTGAGATAGAAGTAGGTGGCTAAACAAACACTGTTAAACAGGTAAAATCCACAGGCCTCCGTGACTGGCTAAATGTGACATGAGGGAGAAGATGTCACACAGGTTTCTGGCCTCCTCAGTTAGATGAACAGTGGGACTATTCACTGATTGACACAGGAAGTTAGAAAGAAATGAATTTTCTAGAATATTGCTTTGAAAATGTTAAGTTTCAGGCTTTTATAGGACATGGAAGCAGAGGGATTCTTAAGGTCCATTGGATACAGTGACGTGGATTCTTTTGTAAAATCAGCATATATAATATACAAATATATATAATTATTCAATTATGCAAATAATACCTACTCAGCAAAAAGTTGAGAAGGAAATGCATCCTAAATTTAACAGAAGTTGTCTGGTAGATTTATTTATGGATTTTTCCTTCTTATTCCTCTTTCTAGTTTTTAAATGTTACGTACTGAATATATGTTATTTTTACTGTGGATAAACCTCTTTTTTTTTTTTTTATTTTACCGGGAGGTCCTGGGGATCGAACCCAGGTCCCTCCACATGGCAGACGGACGCCCACCACCTGAGCCACATCCACCCCCATAACCTCTTTTTAATAATGAAATAAAAGCTCATAAGGAAAAGGAAATGTTAATGTGGTGAAGAGAGCCACAGAGCAGCAGAGCGAACTTCAGCAAGGGAGCTTCTCTTGGCTTGGTGACATGGGCGTCATTTGGGGCTGGACCTTGGGTAGAGTGGTAAATGGGCGGGAGGTAGAGATGTAAGTGCAGGGTATCTTTTCAAAAACTTGACTGTAAAAGGAAGTAGAGATATGGGATGAGCCTGTGGGGGGTATGAATTCAAAGAATTTTCTAAAGACAGAATTTCCTCAGTGTATTTATAGCCGACAGAAAAGAGCCGTCACAGATTTAAAGGCACAAGGCAGAGAAGGGTCGGCCACTGGAGCATGGCCTCTTAGGGGAGGGGAGGGCTTCGAATTAAAATCCCAGATGCAATTTAGCTTTAGACTAGGAAAGAATTTAGCTGTAAGAAGAAGGGATAAGGAGGGAATTGATAGAAAATGGAAATGAGATCAAAATCAAACACACGCATTGGTGTCAACTCCTTCCGAAACCCCATTTAAATAACACTAATGTTTTTACAACGTAGAGAGAATAAAAATCCAAAAGCTCAGAAAGAAGGTAAACATCAGCAATTCAACTTCTAAACTAAAAAGCAGCCCTGTGAGTGGTAATTGACTTAACAGAAAGCTGGCGGTGGGCATCTCCTGCCTCCTGGCTTCGGCGCTGGAAGGCTTGCTTTTTCCCGGGCAGATAGCTTTCCAGTGCTGGCTTGCCCCAGCCCGAGACGCTCCTTGGCTTACTCCCTGCCTCCCAGCACGTGGTCTGCCCTCTTCCTTTCCTTCCCGTCCTTCTCACTTCCTATTCCCGGCTCCAATCCTGTGGCTTTCTCTTCATAATCTGGATTTTTAAGGCCCACCTTCATGCACCTGGACCACACCTAATGTGGGTTAGGATGAAGAACGTCTAAACCGCAGCTCACTCACCATCAACAGAACCCCACTCACAAGCGTAGTCTTCCCAAAAAGCAACTTCAACTTAAAAATATACCAGCAAGAATGAGAAACTCAGTGGGAATTTTGGAAGACAGAGTGAGGAAATATCCTAGAGAGCTAAAGATTAAATAAAGGGAAAATAAGAGAGGAAGGGAAAAACTGATAAATTTAGAGAACTACTCAAGAGAGCCAATAACTATGCAATAAGAGTTCCTGAAAGAGAGAAGTGGGGAAGAAATGGAGTGGAGAATATCATCAAATGAGTCAGTCAGGAAAATTCCCACAGAGCTGACGCATATGCATTTCCAGATTAGAAAGAACTGGGAAGTGCCAAGTTCAATGAATGAAAATGGAACTACGCTGGTACATTTCACTGATACGTTTAAAAAGGCAGGAGGGATTTTTTCCACAGAGCAAAGGGAAAACATCTGAGATTAAGGACTGTGGTGGCCTTTCGACTTCTCAGCAGTAATGCTGGAAGTAGAGGACGTGGAAAATGGCTTCAGAACTGAGGAGGACGAGGACACACGGACGTGCGTGCGCCCGGCCACCGCGCAGAGCAGAGCAGGCCAGGGGCCAAGCAGCCCGGGCCGAGCAGGTCCAAGGCTCCAGGGCAGTTCTTCCAAGACGGTGGGGCTAGGCTGGGGCAGTTCACACAACCGTGATGGGGCTAGGGGAGCGCAGCAGAGGATTCGGGAGCACGGACCTAGAAATACAAAATGGCTTGCGGAAGAGGAAAAGTAATGCCATGTCCACAACTCGGCTGTGACTGCCGTTTTCACTTCATAATACCCGAGTGAATATTGGCCACACCGATGTGTAGCTTGTAGGAGGATGGGAAGGGACCAAAACTGTGGTGTGTGTGTTGGGGGAGGAGGGAGCGTTGCTCTGTGGAAGCTAAGTCCTCGCTCTGCATTGAGGGACGTCTACAGAAATGGCAAAAAGGACAAATCATAGCACGACATGTGGAGATGTGGACGTAAGTGCCGAAAGATTCAGCTTGAAATGGTCACTGCTGGGAGCAGGCGATTAGGGATAAAAAGGTCAGGAGCTGGCTGTTTTTTTCATAACTCTTTGTCTCTTTAAATTTTATGCATGAATAACTGAGCTTTTTTTACCTAATTTTTCTAAATTAATGAAGATAAGTTTGCAATTTGCAGGAGAGAGAGAATTGAGGACTCTGTTGTGTGATGCTTCAAAGGAGACAACCTGCAAGGGTCTGAATTCTGGTTCTGCCATTCCCAGCATCTCCCCTGCTGCCTCCAGTGCCCTGCTGTTCATCTTTGGATAAATTACCCAACCTCTCTGCGCCTCAGCTGCTTCATCTCTAAAGGGAGAGAAAACAGCCATATCTACCTCATGAAGCTGTGGTGAGAATTAGATGAGATGATGTACGGGAAGGATTTGGCACAAGGCCAAGCTGGTGGAAAGACTCAGGGACATCAGTGTTTGTTTGTGAGGATGCCCTCGAGCCTTTCAGTGAAGTAGAAAGCAAAGCCTTTCGCTGAAAAGCTTTGAGGAATGAGATGAAAACCTAAAGAGCTGCTGGGGGAAATGGGACTAGAAGCCGAAAACAATCCTTGTGCAGCAGATCACGAGTGCTCCCGCGGCACCAGACAGCACTGCTGAGTGCAGGCGAGAGATGGAGTGTTTGGATTGATTTGGAACCGGAGTTCTGCTGAGCTAAGAGGGCAGGGGAGCTAAAAACTGGTGGCAAGAGAGTGATCGAAGTGATGGACTGGGGAGTTTAGGCTGCAAATGGAACCTGGCGAAAATAGAAGTGGCCTGACTGATTGGGCCTGGAGGTTTTCCTGCAGCCAAAGAGGATTTCGGGAGTAAAGGGGCATTGAGCACTGGAAGAGAAAACCTTCCAGTTTAGGAAGTGGATCAGAGAGAAGCCTACAGGAGTTTTTCGAGTTCATACCTCCGTTGTATGGAATAAAATAAATGTTAAGAAATGCAAAAATTGTCTTATTACAGCCTCACAGCAAACTTAGAGAGAAATGGGGAGAGGCAGAGCAGGTAAGAGAAGCCCTGGCCGGTGCTGAGCATTTCACGACTGTCTGCGGTATTTTAGAGCTCTTAGCTACTGCATATTACATACTAATTTACACATTAACTTCATTTATTTTTTCACAAGAGCCTTGTGACATAAATAACAAAGCCCCCATATTATAGCTGAATAAACGGTGGCTCAGAAAGTCTGAACAATTGGCTCCAAAGTCAATCTAACTTCCACAGCTCCTGTTGACGCTGAACTCAGACCGGCTGTTGGTACAATAAATAGCTAAGTGAACCAGAGAAAGAGGCTCAATTTCCTCAAAATGATGGGCTAAACGAGAAATTCTTCCAAACACTTCCAGAATTAATACCCCGACCTCCTAAATGTCCATGAACATCATTTTTCTTATGTGTCAGGTGAAAGAAACAAAATCTAACTTACCCACCTTAGAGAGTTGTTATGAAGATCGAATAAGATAATGGATGGAAAGTGGTTTATAAGTTAGGACACAGTGTGTATTGAGAGGTTAAAGTATTTAGAAATATGGGGAGGGGTGAAAATCATGAGGAAGAAAAGTAGGGAGAGAGAGAGTCAACACTGCCCAGTCAATCCCTCTCTCCCACACCAGCCGGAGGCCTTGGCCATTTGTGCTTCAAGGTCTCCATCTGGAAAGTAGGGGTTAAAAATTGGACTACCTCCTAGAGTGGTTATGAGAATTTAATGAGGATTCGTAAAAAGCATTTTTAAAAGTCCCAGCACAAAGGAAGTGCTAAAAATATTAGCTATTAGCATCATCATTCCTGCTATTATCTCCTAGGTGTGGCAATTTTGTGTACCAATATACATATACCAAATAGGAAAGCAAGAAAGAGTCCTAGAGGATTAGGAAAAACTTCCACAGGAAGTACAGGAGCCTGGAGTAGAGACTGACACTGGGAAAAAAAAAAAAAAAAAAAAAAAATATATATATATATATATATATATATATATATAATAGAGATACTTGGTCTGCTACCAACTCCAGGCTAAGAAGTAGAAATGATAGGCAGTCACACACGTGTGTGGTTCGTGAAGCTCCGTGAAGCTAGATGAAGATATTCAGCATAGAGCTGGAAATGAAGCTATATGAAGATATCCAGAATGGAGCTGGATACAAAGGTAGATGAAGATATCCAGAATGGAGCTGGACATGAAGCTAGTGAAGATATCCAGAATGGAGCTGGATATGAAGCTAGTGAAGATATCCAAAATGGAGCTGGAAACAAAGCAAGTGAAGATATCCAGAACGGAGCTGGATACGAAGCTGAAGCTCAAGAGAACCCTGCTGGCTGGAGTTGAGACTGGCTTTGGGAGCCTGGACGCCAGGTTAGAACGTGTAGAAGGAGGGGAGCATGGGATGAAAGACTCTGCGGGCGCCACACTAGTGGGCACAGGAGCCCTGGAAGAAGAAAGAGAAGGCCAAATTTAGTAAAGGAGTGAGAGTGATGGAGGAGCTGCCACGAAAAGCTAAGGAACACAAGCTGTCCAGAGAGATGGTCCTCTCAGTACCTTCCTCAGTAGTTACTCCGCCCGCCCCACCTCCTCCAGGATGCTGAGGCACAGAGGGCTGAGGAGAGGGGTGAGGAGCTGTGAACCTAAGGCGAGGTAGGAGGGAGGCAGCGGCAGGAAGTGAGGAGGTGCGCGGAGCACCCCAGTAATTCTGTGAGGTAGCACGGATCTCCTGATCGGAGCAGTTCACGAGTCCGCTGACGTTCCAAGCACTCGCCCACCTGTGGGCCGCCTTCCAGAAGCCTGCCGGGTCACCAGAGTCGGTGTCCGAGTGAAAGGTGGCAAAGTCCAAGCACAGTTCAGAGCTTCCAGGCCATGGATTTTCTAAATCATATCTGGCCCTTAAATTTGTAAGGGAATAACAACTTAACTTGAAAGGCTTTTCAGGAAAGATCATACATTTTGATGCAGCCATGACCTAGGAGCACTTGATCCCAGAGGTCTGTTTCAGGAACCAATGTGGGTATTTCAAAACACACGTCATTTAAACGGGCTCAGAATATCCAGATCCTTTCCTCAAACCACTTGCTGGTCACAGCGGAAGTGCAGCCCTGTGTGAAATACATGACTTGGCCCGTTTTTCTCACGTAACGTGCATTATAAACACTAAATCCAGCAGGTGTTTGCTATTCAATGCAGTATCTAGGTTTTTGTTCTGTCGACAATTATTTTGAATGCTTTGTTTGGAATTAGATGGAATATTTATTTATTACCCAAGAGTTCTATTTGTGTATTTTAAAAATTTCTCTTTTAAGAGAGCTAAAGCTATTTCTGCAAAGCTCAATACTGAATAAATTCAGGACGAGAAATCAGATAAACTATCCATTTGATAAGTGTCATATTGGGCTTTATTACTATGTAGCATTCTGTGCACGGAGGTCTCTATAACTTCTACCGCCTGTGAAATGCAGGGATGTTAATCGCAGGCCTTGCCGTTGTGCTCTAACATTCGTGTCTAGTTTTAAAGATTCCTTTTCAAACGCTCAGGTCTGAGATCAGTATAATTGCATTCCACATCTCTGAAGTCCCCAGCATGGGGAAAGTGGGTCTGGGGGCTCTGAAAGACAATGGGAGAAAGCCCAGAAAGCAATGGCCTTCCCACACCGCCTGCTAAGGCTGTGTCATCAGGAGCACGACAAACTCGTATGAGAAATTAAAAAATTGACTTGGATACCTAGAAACTAAAAAGTCTGGGAAGGAAGTTTGGCTTGTCAAGTGGGATTTTTTTTTCGTCTGGAGAGCATTTATATTTTCTCACACAAAGGCCTGTGTCCCTCTTCCTATGTGAATTCCACATTGAGATGAAAATCACTGCGCCCTTCATGCTGTAAATCACAGACGCAGAAGAGGACTCCATCCTCTTTGCATGCTGAGACTAGATTTTATCAGGAAATGTTTCATCGCATTCTTTTCCTGTCGTTAGAGTCAATTGCTATGTATATTTATGCATTCCTTTGTATGAAGTGTGGTTTGGGTCTGAAAAGAGCCTGCACAAAAGGGCATTTTTAATTAGACAGTCCATCTATCTCCTGCCTCATAAATGGCTAAATAGAATTATATGTACCTAGACTGGACAAGTTCACAAAAGAGCTTCTCCAGCTCGGCAGTGCTTAGCTAATGAAATGGTGAGCGTCAGCCACCTCCTCCGACCTCACACGGCACAGCGGCGTGCCCAGCTGAGCTCGGCGCGCACAGATTACTACTGGTAATGGTTTTGGAGGCAAAAATTGAGCATAGCATCCTGAGCTGCTCATTTGACAGTTAGAGCAAGCTTGTCGAGACTTGTAAACTTCGCGCGGAATCTGCAAGGCTCTGAGTAAATAAATTATGGGTAGAGAAGGATGCCACGTTGCATCTGATCTGCGATTGAAAATAAACACTCCTACTTTTCTAGCCAAAAGGAAAAGAAAATTTGCTCTTCCCTCGAGTCCAGGTGAAGAACTCTGATATCTTATGGGCATTTTTCACTCTTCTAGCTAAGACAAAGCATCTGAGCTCTCCTCTAAGGGGCCCCCACCACCTTCTGAGAAGGGCCCAGCAGCGCGGGGGGTCTCGCTCCTTCGCAGCGGCAGCGCCACCTGAGGAGCAGGGCCCCTCAGAACCGTGACAGTTCCATAAGGTACCAAGGAACAAGTCTAATAAACGTAAGCAAGACCTTTATGAGAAAAGTAGACATTATGGTATATTGATACACAGAGCACAATATTGTATGTGTAAGTATTAAAGGACATGCAAAACAATAGTCCATAACCCATGCACACGTGACAACAATTTAAAATCATGCATCGGAGTGGTAAACACCTTCTTGTAAGCTGAGAGAACAATGGAATCAGGGAAAGGTACATAAACATTTTAAATGCATCAGTCATGCTCTAATTCTTTAAATTAAATATTATCAGAAGCAAGAAAGTATAAACTTTTCAAAGAAAAGATGAAAACAAACTGGAAGAGAATGCTGACAGTACATCCCAGACTTGGAGGCAGGAATAAACGTGGCATTTTCGTGTGTCAATAGAGTGACTCTGCTTATTATTCTACGTAGTCAAGTCTTGAAAGTAATGAATCTGCATTTTAAGAATTCTAGCTTGGATTTCACCATCCTTTAAAAAAAAAAATCTACCGTTGATTGACCTGGATTCTGTTACTGAGCAGATTTAGCTGCCTAGAGAATTACTTTTAGATCTCAAAGTTACAATATTTTAAGTTGAAGCTACCCACCGTGTCTTATCTATTCCCCATTAAAAAACATTTAAAGTCTTCGAAGTTACTACTTCACTACTTTATACAAGGAAGTAATCAGAAACCTGGTAGCTGACTTCAGACTACACTTCCACTGCTCCTCGAAGTTCTTCTAGCACAAAAAGCATTCTCAGGCACTGCGAGCCTAGCAATTTAGACAGCAGTAGGGGCCACATTTAGAAACTGCGGAAACATGCTTAGGAATCTGTGCGAGAGAATCGGGCAGCTCCGTGAAGTCAGTGTTGTGCTGGGACATGAAAAGCACAAGAGACCCACATTTACCTTCTGTTACTATGACACCTCTCTCTAAAGCAGGGGTTCTTAACTTTCTTGTTCCACGGACCCCTTTGCCAGCCAGGTGAAATGAATGCTACTGTGATTTATTTATTGCATACATTCATAAGCAAACAAAATGCTAGATTTAGGTTAAAGATCAGAGAAAATAAAGATAATGAGTTGATTTTTTCAATTCAAGCTCACGGGCTCCCTGGTTAAGATCCCCTGCTCTAAAATCTGCCGGCTAATAAGAAATACTCAGGTAGCCCATTAAAAAGTAATGACAAGAAGCCGATGATGTGATTCAGTGGTTGAGTGCCGGCTTCCCACATACGAGGTCCCAGGTTCAATCCCCAGTCCCAGGGACCCAAAAGAAAAAAGGCAATTACAGTAGTAAAATGAATCATGACCCAGCTAATCTATCAGGATTCTTTCAGACATTGAATAAGAGTCCAATCAGTCAACTGGCAACGAAGCCCACCAAACACTCTACAAATACTTAACTTATAACTGAAAATAAGTCAAACCCACTGCAAGTGAGAATCCAAATTCAAGAGCACTTTACTGTTATTACCAACAAGCAGGTTTCAAGACAAAAGAGAGACAAGCTAACCAATACAGAGGTCCTAGAGTGCGGTGCATCATCAATACTGAGATTGGATTCCTGTGCTCCCAAGTTGGATCAGGAAAGCAAAAGGATAGATAAGGCAAGTTTTTTAACCACCTCTGGGGCAGCGGGATGGTGTTCAGGCAGGAAATTAAATAAGTTCCCAGGCAGCACGGATGAGTCTAGGTATAAAGAAATAGAAGCGGGTGAACCAATAGGCGGAACGATAATAAGAAAACTTGAGAAAAAAATTGTCGTCTAACCCAAGAGAGAGAAAGCCAAGTGAGGAGCAGGCCATTCAAGCAGCAACTACAGCTACAGGGAAAGGACAGTCCAACGGGGGCAAGTCCTTGGGATTTCAGTCACTGGCCCTAATAACTATTAGCACAGTGGTTTTAGCTTTAAAAGTGAAGAATAACCAATACACATTCGTGTGCCGCATGAGCACATGAAATTCCTTAGTGTAAAACATAATCTTTCCTAGGTCCAGCAGGAAAGTGCCCCATCTGCCTTTCTCGGGTTGCTTGATTAAGCTAAGATGAGGAAGCTCACAGCCCAAACTGCATATGGGTTCCCCAAAATAAAATCCATCCGACTTTTAGAATACAATTTGTTCCCCTAAAGGGGTAAACATGCAAATCCTTAATACCTTAGTCTGGCTGTTTCCGTCCCAGTTGAGATAAGAGTGCTGAAGAAGTGAGGGCTTGCCGGCTTGTGGAAGGGGTTTTGGGCTAACAAGACCAGAAACCTCGTTTCATGGAATACGCACCATTGCAAACACTGGACCAGACCGTGCTTTGATTCTGAAGAGACAGTGGCAAGTAGAGCTGGAATGCTGGGGACAGGAGGGCGCAGGCCACAGCCCGCGTTCCGGGCAGGCCGGAGGGACTGTAAGAATTAGCGCTCGGGAAGGCTGCCGAGTAATTTCAAACTTTTGCCGTCTCACCGCACACCTGGAAGCCCTCCTGCAGCATCCCCCGTGCTCACTCTGCTGTCCCCTCTACTCTGCCTCCCCTCTGTGCCTCGAAGGTCGCCAACTCCGGCCGCCTTAGGGGGTCAGCAGGCTGGCTCCCCGCCTTGCGGTTTCAGCCCGAGCCACAGCTCCCGAGCCCTTTTCTGGCCACTCGCTCCGAAACGACGCACCACGGCACCCTCCATCACATCACTCTCTTCTGCTTTCTTTGTAGCATGTATCACTACAAGAAAGTATCTTCTTCGTCAATTTTCCTTAACTTCGTGTCCCTGTCCACTAAGGAGTAAGCTACTGAAGGTTAAGGATCGTGCCCTTTCCTGAAACAGCATCCAGGGCTGTGTCTGCCACATCGTAGACTCTAGACTTTTATGCACTGAAGTAATAAATGAACGAACGGCCCAGTGTCAGCATGAGATTTTCTCGGCATGGCTTTAGAAAGAACACTGCTCACCGTGAAAAGAAGTTTAGACCGTGAGGAGAAAGTGCACCACGCAGCGCTCGCCATTTCCCTTCCTGTTCGGAAGGACGAGAGCAGTATGTCGAGTGAGCGTGGACTTGGAAATGACATCAGCAACAAGGCTAATCATGGCTGTACCAGACAAGCTTCAATGAAAGAAAAAGGAACCATTACAGGCATGCCTGGCGGTTTGAAGCTGAGCACCCCGGAGAAGCATGCTCTTAAACTAATCCATCCCTGCGGGCGTGAACCCATTGCTAAGTAGGACTTTTGAGGAGGTGACTTCAGTTAAGGTGTGGCCCAGCTCAACAAGGGTGGGTCTTACTCCTCTTACTGGAGTCCTTTATAAGAGAATGAAATTCAGACACACAGAGAGAGAGCCACAGAAGCAAGACGCTGAAAGCAACAGAACCTGGACAAAAAGGGAGAGACCAGCCAATGGGCATGTGCCTTGCCATGTGGCACAGGAGCCCAGGATCACCGGCAGCTGGTCTTTGGAAAGAAAGCATTGCCTTGGTGACGCCTTCATCTGGACATTTTCCTGTCCTCAAAATAGTGAGTGTATAAATTCCCATTGTTTAAGTTGAACCATTTCATGGTATTTGCTTTGAGCAGCCTAGGAAACTAAAACAGCCTGTTAAGCAGAAAAGTATTTAATAGTAGGCACTAGGTGCTTAGAAAATTAATCCGAAGTACTGGCTGCTTTAATATTAATATTTGCTATTCTAAAAATAAACAATCACTGGATGTGTTCAGGCTGATTTTAAGATAACTTTAAGAAATATTGTAAATGTGTCGCAATGATTGAAAGGCTGTTCAACCTTAAAAAGATATTAAATATTTTCATTTGTATAGAAAAAAAAAAAAAGAAGTACTGGAAAAGCAGACTCTAAACTGGGCCTCCTCAGGTATGCCACTCCAAACATTGCAGAATTGACACAATAGGGAAACTACTACTTTTTAAATATCTGGAGAGAGGGAAATCAGAAAACTGATGCTGGAAACTATGAGTTTAAGAACACAATCCCGGGGCTAGGAAGCCAGAATCAGGAAGAACCACAGTTATGGCTACGACTGGTGATTCATACTTGGATGCAGGGTTCAGCTTTACTTCTGAGGTGAGAGCCTCTCAACAGCCACAAGTTTGGAGGTGAGATATATCAGTTTTCTATTGCCACAATAATGCTGCACAAGAAAAAACAAAATGTTAGTGGTACACAATCATAATCACTATATTTTTGGTCAGTCCATGGGTCAGCTTAGAGATTCTGCTTATCTTGTTTGGCCAGGTGGTCAGCTGGTGGGTTGGCAGAGACTGGCTGGCTGATCTGGGATGGCT
>JAKSZT010053830.1:28966435-28984560 GCA_026826555.1 Tolypeutes matacus
TCTGGGATGGCTGGCTGGATGCTGGCTGGCTGATCTGGGATGGCTGGTTGCTGGCTGCTGATCTGGGATAGCTGGCTGGACATTGGCTGGCTGATCTGGGATGGCTGTCACAACTCTGCTCCCTTTCACATAGCTGATGCAGGCAGAGTTCCAAGAGCACAGGCAGAAACAGGCCAGTCTCCTGGGCTCTAGGCTTGCACTGGAACACCATCCTTCCACCACAGTCTACTAACCATAGCAAGTCACACAGCCAGGTCGAACGAAGAGATGGGGAACTAGAGCTGGAAAGTCACATTGGAAAGGGAGGAAATATTCATTAGAACAATCAATGCACAGGCACTGAAATTCTGCTGAGAAAAGAATTCATGTCTCCACAAACCCATTAGCCAGCAGAAAACGGCCAAATACAATAAGAACGTTTCTTACTTCCCTCTGAGTTCCAAATCTTGCATGAATGTATCTAATTCATATAACACAATTTATATCCAGAACCTTAGCTGTAAGATGGTCTGGTTTTTATCTTTCCAGTCTCTGTAGCACAGTAAGACACTCTGGAAGGAGGTGGGTAAGACATTGAATGAAAACTGGACCGCGTTTGACATAATAGTTAACACTCGTTGAACACTTACTAAGTGCTAGGTTCCAAGCTAAGCAATTACACATCCGATCATTTCACAGGAAAGTTCTGTTTTCTACTCCTCTTCCTAGTCCTTCCCTTTATTACCTAGAACACAGATTTACTAATGGTCCTGGCCTCAAAACCACTATGCCAGAAACTCAGCACCAGTTTTTATACATCTAAAACCCCACGAAATTTCAGACCGGCAGGATTTGTGCTCAGTCTTGCAGTTGTCCTCTTTCTGCCTCGCACAGTTCTGAAGTGCATCCAGGAGTACGCCCTCAGGCTGTCGGAATAGCCTGCCTTCTCATGTCTGCAGGCAGGATGGAAATGAGTCTGGCTCCAGCTCATCTGTCATGCCATCAGCTTATTGGCAAATTAACAAACTGCCTCGGGTTCCAGCAGCAATTGGAAATGTGCATCAAACATGACTGAGCTTGAGCAAAGAGACCTCTTGGTAGCATGCCTGGAATTGCTGCTGCCATGGTATTTCCTTTTTTGTTGAAAGCAGCTGTTCTCCAGCCACAGCGCCCTTCCCAGTGAGCTGCCTGACACTGTTTTATAGCATCATCTTTGTGATTTCTCTCTCTTGGCATATCAGTCCCGATTCTACAACAAATAACTTTACCCATCCATTCATTATTATTCCTTTATCTCTTCCTAGGAAATGCATTTATCTTTCTTTTCCCCAAGTAGAATGCATCCATTTTCCACATCCCTTTCCTCAGTCATTTAAAAACATGCAATTGATTGTGATAATTATTGTGAGCCTACCTCATACTCATAAAATGATTTATATTTTTCCTGGCCTTTCCACTATGATTTTAAAGAGTTGTTTCTCATGGAAACAATAAGATTTCTCAGTATTTTCTTTGATTTATAGTTGACTATATCATGTAAGTGAAGATCAAGAAACTGCCTAACATAATACTTTTAGAATCACAATAACTAATTTCTAAGCAGAATATCTTGGAATCTCTAGATTGATATTACCTCTATACAAGAACCGCAGTGTTTTCTTTAACTCACCAAGAATTCACAAAACAGTAGATATTTAGAACTGGATTTTAGAAATTACCCGATCCCTTTGTTTATAGTGTTAGAAGAGCAAGGAATTCTACAGAGGCATGTGTCAGAAAAGGAGGAATTGTCAGCCCAGGGCTCAGGCCTCTACCACCACACCTAACACCCAACACACACTCACACACACACTCACATACACACTCACAGTCTCACTTCAAACAGAGCAGCTCTGTTATTATTGGGCTCTGTGTAGAACATCTATATAAGGGTTTAAACTGTCCTAAACAAGAACATAAAAATTCAGATACCACCAGTCTAGTATAACATCCTCGTTGTTCTGAAAAGATAAAGAAAACCCGGATGGGTTAAGTTTCCTGTCTCCTGGTCATGGTACCTCTGGACTTACTTTACTTTCTTCTTGTAGTCTCATTTGTTTACAAAATAAGGTATGGTCTCTAAGGGTTTGGTTTTCTTATTTAAAATTTTAAAAATAGGGACAGCTTTAGTTTTATGACCTAACTATAATTCTCTTGGTAACTTCCCAGAGTGCCTAAAACTATCAATATGAATTATTCTAAAAAGCCACATTTGTGTATCCTAGTATTGACCTCACCAAAATTGCGAAATCTTTCTACCATTTTATGTACAAATCAGAGACTCCAAAATACAGGACAAAGGAAAATGATATGCAAAAATAGCAGGGTGGCATTCTACGTTTCAAAAGAATTTACTGTGCTTCTGTGGCCATTATACAGAGATTATCCACATGCTCCTTAAGTCAGTTAAAAATAGATATTTGGCAGTCCTGAAAAAAGTTAAGTATCTGAAAAAGTATTTATGGCATCCTCACCACTTCTGAAAGCTTTTGGAGGGAGAATTTTTCAGTATAGCTGCAACAAAAAATTAGAAACCCCACTGTTATATCTAAACACTTAGGTTTATCTCATGAAATAACTTTAAATCTAGTTATCCCTGACAATTTGAGTAAAATTCTTATAATAAGGAGCCAAGATGCCTCTGAAATTCCCTAAGTATGTTATTTGGACCTTGGGACTGTGGTTTTAGCCAGGTCTCAACTGTGGCTTCAGACAAATTATTCAAACTTTCCTCATTTAGAGAGCAATATTATCTACTTTCATAAGATTTCTGTGAACAGAAACTATTATAAATGATAATACTGGTCTTTATGAAATAAGATGCAAAGAAATCCTACTTAACGATGGCATTTGAATCATGGGTACAGTCATGACCATTGCATTAATGAATGGTTATGGCAAAATAAAGAAAAGGACAGTGTTCAACTGAGAAAAAGGGAGGAAGAAACATGCTTCTATATTGTGAGAATGTACATTCCAGAACAAGCAGTGTGTGTATGGACACACCACATAAATGTGCACAGAAGTTTCGTGGCCAGACCGACAGGGGTTCAAGCTTGGCTCCATCACTTTCCAGCTTCGAGTCCTCACTCGAGCCATTGAAGCTCTCTCAGCCTCCATTTTTAAAAAGGATGTTCATAAAACACCACGCAGTTGTTGTAAGGATTAAATAAAACAGAATAGGAAGCTTTGCACAATGGATTTGGCACGTGGTAAACACAACGACTTCCTTAAAAATGTAACACTGTATGTTAGTAAGAAGCAGAAGCTCTTGCTCTATGTTTGGAGTAAGCTCCACAGGGCTTCCCAAGCTTAGCTGTTACACACATGGTGATATTTGGATACAAATCTTGACTTTGGTATTTCGGTTTTCTGGTGCGTGTTTTTGCTTAGGACAGGCTCATAGTAAGGGAATAGGTGAAAATCAGGCATAACAATTTACCACAAAGGCCATTTTGAGCAAACAGCAGTACTCAAAACATATTTGTAGTATCACAAGTAAACGAATCTGCTGCCACGAATAGCTCCACCGAAGCTAGACAGACGGCCACCACTCCTAAGGCAGCAACGCCTTTCACCTGAAACTTCTACACCCTTCTGCCCATGCCTCGCGCCCCTCCTCTCTAAGTACTGCCTCCCTTGGAAGCAGTGTCTTTTTCTGTTCTTTGATGGATTTTGTTGCTCTTGTTTCTGTGTGTTTACACTATTTGAATGTTAAAAACCTACAGTTATAAAATCATCAGAGAATACTCAGCAGTGAGTAAGGTGGAGAAATTTAACTGGGAAAAACAGGGTCGTTCATTTGATTTGAACACATGTATAAGGTTTGCATCCCTTCCTTCAAAAAGTCTTGCATGTAGACCACAGTGGAAAACGTTCCTTGAAACAGGGCGGCTGGACCCAGGGTCACTTCTGTCCGGTCCCACCTGCCCAGCTCCTTCGTCATCAACACCACCATGGGGGGCCCAGAGGGCTCCATTCAGCACTGCTCAGAACCAGCAAAGCGGGAACAGTCTCTTTACTATTTCTCTGGATAAAGGACGGATTGTACATGGAGGATAATCGGCAGCATTCCTGGGCTCTCTGAGAGCCTCTCAGACCCAGAAAGTAGCGTGAGCTGGAGCGGTCAGGGAGGGCAGGAAGGGGAAGCGCTGCTCTCGGGGCAGCTGCCCCTTCCGCCCCTGTGGCCGTAGAGTGGGCCAGAGCTTGGGAAGGCAGGGAAGCGGACTTCTTGACCACAGGCGTCATGTACCTCAGCAGGGATCTATGTAACATTCAGCTGAGGGAAAAGAGGGAAAAACAAAAACTTACATTTTCAGGATGTGTTTTCTGGAAAAGTCAGCAGGTATATTGCCCCTTGAATCTCAGCAGATGCAAACAAATCTTTTTAGAGAAAAGTAGCCTCAGTACAGGCTCCAAGGTTTCCATGGTTTAAGATGAGCAAATACATGTGGAAAAAATCACCTTTGAAATCAGACAAAACAACAAATTCAGATGTTCGAGGCTTTGACATATTGTATTATTAGAGAAAGAAATTTTTAAAATTACTTTGAAACATAAGAATGAACAAGACCAAAACTACTAGGTATATTGGGGAAAGACCAAAAAAGGATTTTAGAAATAAGAGTAAAATGTTAAAATTAAAAACTCAATAGATGGATTAAGGACAAGATAGACAGAGATGAACTGAGACCACTGGATGGGGAGGGAGCTTATGAATTAACAAGATTACAACAAAGGAAGTCAAGCAGACGGAAAATATGAAAAAGAGGTTAAGACATAAGAAGGGTAGAATGAGAAGGTCTATATACATCTAAGTGGATTTAGAATTAGGGACTTGAGAGAATGGAAGAGAAAAATATTTAAGAAAAATAGCTGAGAGGTCTCACTCACAAACACAGTGTAGGCCTGCCAAAATAAATTAAAGGCACCTGCCCCACAGATTAGGGAACACCTAGGAAAATGGATGAGCTTGAAAGCAGTAAGAGAGAAAATATCGATTACCCACTTAGGAATGATAATTAGATTGACAGCTAACTTTTCATTAAGAAAAATGAAAGCCAGAAAAAAGTGGATTAAAATGATCATTGTGCAGAGAGAAAAAAAAATTTCAACCTAGAATTGTGGAACCAACAAAATTAATTTTTAAAAATAAAGGTAATATATATAAAGAACTACTATAAATAAACAATAAAAGACAATCCAATTAAAAATGAGCAAAAGTGTGAACAAGCAGTTCCCAAAAGAGAGTATCTAAATGACAATAAGCATACAAAATGGTCTTCCACAATCCTTAGGCATCAGGGGAATGCAAATTAAAAATTACAGACTCCACTACATTGCCATCAGAATGGCCAAAATTAAAAACACAGAAAATGCCGTGTTAGCAAGAATGCAAAGGCAACATAAACTCTCATATATTGAAACTACAAATGCCAATTAGTATAACCACTTTGGAGCACTATTCAACAATATCTTGGGAAGCAGATGTGGCTCAAGCAACTGGGCTTCTGCCTACCACATAAGAAGTCATAGGTTCAGTTCCCAGTGCCTCCTGGAGAAGGTGGGCTGGTGCAGCAGGCAGGTGCAGCGAGCTGACGCAACAAGATGACACAACAAAAGAGACATAAATAGTAAAGACAAGGAGAGACACCATAAACCAGGGAGCTGAGGTGGCTCAGGGATTGAGCACCTTGCTTCCGGGTGCCTCCTAAAGAGAAGATGAGCAGACACAGAGAGCACACAGCAAATGGACAGTGAGAGCAGACAGCGACTGCAAACAACAAGGGGTGGAGGTGGGGGGATAAATAAATCTTTTAAAATATATATATATCCTAAAACTAAACATATGTATATTTCCATCTTAAGAAATAGCGATTTCAGTTCTAAACATACACCAAAAAGAAATGAGGGCTATGTCCTCTAAAAGACATATACAATGAGGTTCTTAACAGTTTTATTCATTAATAGCCCCAAACTACAAACAACACAAATATCCACCAATGATAGAATGCATAAATAAAGTATGGTATATCTACACAATGCAATTCTGCACAGCAATGAAAATGAATGAGATACTGTTTTTTTCAGCAGCATGAATTAATCTCACAGACAGCATGTTGAATACAAGAGGGTCATGTCAAGAAAGAGCATATAACTGTAAGATTCCATTTGTGTGACGTTGATAAACTAGAATATGGAGGTAGAGGTCAATACGGTACTGAGAGGGAAAGTTATTTACTGAGAAGGAAAGAAGGAAGCTACTGGGAAGCTGGAAATATTCAACATCTTGATCTGAGTGGTGGCTACATCACAATATATGTGTGTGTATGTAGATATATATATATATATACGTGTAAAAATTCATTAAGCTGTGTTCTTAAGATTTGTATTCTTTATTGTATATGTTCTACATCAACAAATGCATTTCTTAAGTAACAAAGGTGAAATGAATAAAATGCTTTTTCAGATTATAAAAATGAGATATTTTTATCAGAAACAGTTCTATGAAATTAAAAAATGCAAAAATAGATAGAGAAAAGAAAAAGCACCCCAAAAGCAAGAGTCCAAGATCAAAGAAGTAATGTGAGGCAGGAAATTGGTAAATGTGTGAATAAATATAAATAAATGTCTTAATGAAATAATAATAATTCCAAGTTAATGAGGTTTTATAAAGACAGTACTAAATTTTTGACAAAATAGCACTGAACCTACAGTGGGATAATCTAATATCCTGGTGCTGTCTAAGAAAAAGATTAATTTAATAGTCATGGCACTATCACAGAGGAAATTACTAAAATAATAAAAATAAAGTGCTTAATTTTCAAACAAAACCCAATGTTGATTTTTAAAAGCAAGACATATAGAAGAATCAGGAAATGTAGAAGACACAAAGTAGATTAGAAGATAGTCCTAATATGCCCATAATGATAATAAATATAAATGAATTTAACTTAGTAGTTTAAAGGCAGAGATTGTCAGATTGCATGGAATAAAACATACCAAAACCCAAGAACATATAAAGTTTGAAAGTAATAGAAGGAAAAGATATGCAATTTAAATTCTAAACTAAAGAAGGCTTAAGCAATTCTTCAAAAAAAAAAAAAAAGTAGACATTAAGATAAAAAGAATTATCAGGGACAGAGAAGGTCATTAAATAGTTGTAAAAGTTTCAGTTTACTCAGAATCACAATTATAAATTTGAATTCATCTAATAAATTAGCCTCAAAATATGTAAAATAAAATTCAACGGTATGGTCTGGCAATCTCACTTTTTGATACATGCCCAAAAGAATTGAAAGCAAGGACTCAAACAGATATTTGTATATCAATGTTTATAGCAGCAGTATTCACAGTAGCCAAAAGATGCTTGATGCCATGTAATCATCTGAGAAACTTACTAAATGTATCTCAGGACCTTCCTTCCACTTTCCTATTGACTCCCGTTCTACAATAAGCAAGGCTTGACAAAAAGAGTATTAACTCCTCTAGCTTCTGGGGTGTGCACATGTACATTCTGAGTGGTTTCCCACAGACATCACATAACAGAGAAGAGCTGGCCCAGGAAGCAGAAGATGTGACAGGAACTTGAGACAAGACTCCACCTGTGTGGAGTCAGTTAAAGTCTCCATTGAGTTGGTCCCCGTGACTGTGACTAGAACTGGACCCTGAGAGAACTGAGGCTAAGAGAATTTGAAATGGTGCATAATAAGTACCCAATACAAAGACATATACCATATTCACGGACAAGAAAGCTCACTATTGTAAATATGTCAATTCTTTCCAAACCCATTTCCAGTCAAACTCTGAGTGTTCCTTCTGTGAATTTTACAAGTTCATTCTAATATTATACGGTAGAGAAAAGGACCAACAGAGTAGGCATGTCTAAAGAAGAAGAACATAAGTATACTTTCACTACCAGCTATCCAAAATTATAAAATTATAAAACAGAGACAATGTGGCATTGTTACACAAATAGACAACTTGACCGATGGAGGGAAAAACAGGTCCCAGAAGCATATGACATGTATGAAAACTTGGCATTTGAGAGAGATGGCACTGTAGACTACTGAGGGAAAGATAAATAAATTGTGCTTGGATAATTTTTCTCCATGGAAAAAAAGGGAAATTGGATTCCTACCTTAGGCCATACTGTATTAAATCAATCCCCACTATATTAAATACTTAAATGCAAAAGTTTAATTCTAAATATTTTAGCAGAAAATAGAAGGGATTATAGTTCGAATTTTGGAATAGAGAACAATTTCTTAAACAAAACTGTTGAAAAATAATCAATAAAATCAATGAATTAATGTAAGAATGTTAATCAAAATATACCATAAAGTAAATAAACAAGATACAAACGTTTACAGAAAATATTCAAATATGTAAAACCCATATCAATATTACAAAATCTTGAGTGAAATTAAAACCAGATATTAACCCAAAGGCAGCAGGTAAAGAATCAACTCATTACTGGCTGAGTCATCAGATTTTCCTCACAAGTTTAGCATCTTGGCTCCACTCCTAAGAACCGGCAGCAACCACTAGTTACTCATACATCTAAGATGACCTAACACATTCTAAAGCATTCTTAGGAATTGGGCAGTGCCTCCCCTGGTTGAAAATCAATTTGCTCTACCTAGGAAATATATAAAATCTGAATAAAGAAAGACCTGAACGATATCTGAAGGCTAGTTTCCCAAGCAATGGAGTGAAAGACAGTTTTCTTGATGGGTGAAGGAAATGACTACCACAGCTGGCTGGGCTATCTGAAGCCTTGGGAAGAAATTTGGGGGGAAGCCCAATGAGGAAGCTTATTTTCATTCTTGGGGCTCCAGAGGTCAACCTGGAGAACCCTATCCAGAGAAAAGGCTCAGAAACAGATTTTAATCTGAATCTTCCATTGGATGATTCCTCAGACCAAAAATAAAATAAAATTTCTAGAACCATATAAAAAAAAAAACTATAAAAATTTTTATAGAACTAGGTTTCTTTACCTATTAATTGGGCCTTTAAGGAATAAGGTCACTGAGGAAAAAAATGTTCCATTTCATGGCCAATCAGGGCAGAAAGAAATCTAGGAGAAAAAAAGTAGCGGCAATTTCCAAAGACAAAATCATGCTGAATCCTTGGGACTTGAGATAAACGAAAAGGGTATATGAAATATAGAGCAGCCAGATGTCTGTCCCAAATAATGAACACAGAACCATTCCTTAACATGCCCAGACTCTGGCCTACTTATCCAAGATTTATAGATTATCTCGTGTAATTGTTACTGGTTACACAATGATACCTTGTTCATGTAAACGCAGTTTTCATAATCTCTAACTCACGAAGGATGATCATGTATTCACTTTATACTATCAAAGGAAATATGTCTAATAACTAAAAAATATCTACAAAGATTACATTTACAGGGACATTGTGGAGAGCTTTGCTTACAAAAGGGGCCTATAAAATAAGATTGAAAAGGCGAGAGTGTCTGTGCACGAGCTAACAGCGTCGGCACTCAGCTGTACTGCTTCTCAAGATACTGCTCTTAGCCATGCTTGTAAAGAGTGGCGGAGACCCAGTCACCTGCGCGCAGCCATCCCCTCGTTCCATAAACACTAGCCTGTGCCTCCCACTCGCCAGGCACTGCGGAAGCAGTTAGGGCTCTCTGCCCTCAAGGAGATTACAGTCATGTGAAAGGCAGAGAAACCACAGACTCTAAGTTAAAGAAGATCACTGTTTCCACAGAGCTCTGCACAGGAACACAGGTAGCTGAGTGAGAGGGGTAGGGGTGCAGAGAGAGAGAGGAGAGAGAGGTTGGTGGTGAACAGAGGGCAGGTCAAACAAAAATTCTTCCTTGGGAAGCTGACACTTGACGTGAGTTTTGAAAAACGTATAGTGGACGCATCCTAAAAAATGGAATAACGTGCTCAAAGGGCAGAGAGGGCTGCAGCCCTCGCGGGTCGGGCAGTGGCCCTTCAACAACTTTGCCTGCAGCCTCAGACCCCACTCCTAGGAAGGCCTAGGGATTCACTAGTTTACATAAGAATCTGAATGGCTCCAAGTTCCTTCCACTGGGGGGTGGCAGGTGGCCTGACTGGGGACAGGCGTAGCCGTTGGAGGGTTTTGTTATCATCCAGGTATGAGCCGGTGACGACTTAAAGGAAGGCAGAGAACCCACAGAGAAGAGACTGAGGGGAGAGGTGCTGAGTCCACAAAACTTGGTGGCCGACAGGGTGGTTGGCAGTGGGGCAGAGGAGCAGTTCGGGTCACTGCTCCAGGTCCTGGCCATTCATCACACTTTTGCAGCACGTGGGCAGTGGCAGTAGGGAGCAGAGAAGGTAAGTCCAGCTGGGGAGATGTTGACGTTAAGGAACCCATGGGAATCACAAGTAAGAAGAAACATCTCCTAGGCAATTAAATATATGGCACTTATACTCAGAAACAAGGTCTGGACTTGGGATGCAAGTGCGATTTCTTCACGTGTGGTAACATGCCGTGGGTTGCAGTAAGGGGCAAGTATAGTGAGAAAAGCCAGGAACCAGAGCCACGCATGGCACTGTGGTAGACAACTACACGGATGCAATCGACTCACTGATGACTGGAGTCCATGAAATGCCCTTGAATTCCAATCAGCCCGGTGCTTGCCTGACCAGACAACCCGGCCGAGCCGACACGAGCCTGGCCCTCACAGACACTGAGGACGCGCTGAGACTCTGAGTCTGACACCAGCAGGTCGCCGGGGAGGGTAGAGGGCTGGGTGCCTACGGCCCTCTGGCCCCCTGCGGATCTGATTTGCTCTCTAGACTGGTGAGTGCTGAAATGCAATGGCGGTCACCTGGCCGTCTGGGCGCCCGAGCTGGCAAAACTCCTGCGTGTCATGGTCCTAACAGTGACCTTCGGTCCCTAAAATGCCCACACCCTGTGGGCCATTTGTCCTCCGTTTAGGCTCTCTTGGCATCTTTTTGCCCCATTCCAAGGCATCAAAGAACAGCTGGAAGCCCTACTGCGCGCCGTTTCTTCTACACCCGCTGAACGGGGCCCCTTGCTGCAGCCTGACCCCAAACACTTTCCTCTTGTTTTGCTGCTCCATCCCACAGATCAAATGGAAATATTTCTGGTTTCCCTATTCCCCTGAACACTGCATCCAGCTACACTGTGCATACAGTATCAACCAAGTTGTCTGTTCCTGGGAGCTGACAAAATTTAGAAAATGCCTTTGCTTCTTACCAAAGCTGGCTTCCAAAACTGTTTTCTTGCCTCACACTCAAGCACTGCAGCTCTGAGACTAAAGCTGATCAATCATGTCTTTGTTCCCAGCAGAACTGCCCTCTCCTTCCATGGGGCAACAGGCCTCGGGAGTGGGAGCTGGAGGGGAACATGGTATTAAAGGGGAAATTAAAGTGCATTGACTTAATAGCATCAAAATTTTATCAACAGATACGTACCTAAAAACCTTCCTTAAGATTATGAACAAGCATAAGTCAACTCTCTTGCTCTGTTCTCCCTGAGATTTTTCTTCCATTTAGTATGGGAATTCAGCCCTGCATTTCGTCAAAGATTTGCCTTCTACAATTTTATTATAACCCTTTTAAATTTTTGAAGCCAGAGTGAGAGAGACTCAAGCTTGCACCTTAGAAAAAAAAAATGATTGTAACAAGGTTCTTTTATTAGGACTAGAGCTGAGCCGGTTGTCTACGTTGACGAGTCACACAAAAATGGGAAATTTAATACTGCGCAAACAAATATTTTCATTACATGAAGAAGACATATTTTCCTTACAGGAGCTGAGCTTACAGATTTAGAGAGTAATAAAAGAAGTGTTGGGATTATTTACATCGGTAGTACTGATATTCTGCATTAAAAGGTGGCATTCATAATTACTACAAGCCTGTCCCCAGGATCTGCTCCAGTGAATCACCTGATGCCTGAATTATGCGTCTGTGAGGAGTAAGCCGTCAGCCAGCATATCTTATTGTTGGTTCTAATGTAAGTCAGAAAAGCATCTAAAAACTCATACAAATTAACAAGTAAAGATGCAAGATTCTAATAGATGAGCATATAAGAAATATGAACAGACAATTCATACAGGAGAAAAAACAATTAATGAGCAGAGAGTGAAACAGTTCGCTTTTTCATACTGAAGAAAATCACATAAAAGACCAATATTGCATTGCTAGTGATGGTTACATTAGCACATTTTAAGATGATAAACCCAATTATGGTAAAATTGAATGAAAATAGCACACATATGTAGCTGGTAGCATTATAAATCAATAGGACAGCTTCAGAAAATAATTTGGAAATACATTTTGAGACCATTTGATTCTCATACACTGGGGCCAAGTAACTCAATCCTGGGAATTTATCCTAATGAAATATCCAAAATAAAGAAAGCAATTGTGCACTAAGATGATCCTTTGAAGTTGGGAAACTTCCTGCACACGGCTTGATAATGAATATTTGAGATTTGGCAGGCCTACAGTTTCTGTTGCAGCTCGTCAGCTATGGAAATGAGTGTGGCTGTGCTCCAAAAACGATTTATTTACAAAAATACGCAACAGGCCAGATTCGACACACTGGCAGTCGTGGGCCAGCACCAGCTTTGCAGTGTGGTTTATTAATGATGAACAAGTGGGAAAACACAAAGGCTCAACAATAGGAAAACTGCTTCATGAAACCTGATAACCAGCTCAGTGGTAGGTTGTATAGCCATTAAAATAACAATATTTATAAAAATTGTAGCAGCATGGGAAATGTTAATAAACGATAGGATTCAAAATTATATATATATATATATATATATATATATATAGTAAGATTTTAATTATATAAAAGTTCTATCTTCAAAAGGACAAAGCCTGAAAGGGAATACATTTTTAAAATGCAAATAAATGTTTGCTGTGATGGATGCGACTTTGCGCTTGTTTTTCACATCATTCTTATTAAAATTTTACTTGAGCAGCAACACAAACTTTAACAAGAAAACAATTGTAGCATCACTGGATCGCTGTCATCACAGAGCATCTGCCTTTTGGTTAGAAAAATGCTAGGACAACAGGGCAGAAGCTTTAGGTTCACCTATAGCTCTACGGTGTGTGTGGTTTGGTGCCCGTAGCTGAATCCGTAACCACAGTCCATAATACTGCAACGCCAACTCACTGGGCACTGATAACTAGGTGAGAAATTGGCATGATTTGAACATATCCACAGGAACCACGGTGAAACCAGCTCCAGGGCCACCGACGCAGTAGCAGAACATTGTCACCGTAGCGATGCTGGTCCGTGTATTTTCAGTCTCGTCCTTGTTACAGCATGCCAGAGGCCTTTCTTAAACCAAATCCTACATTCACCAGCAATTGAGCATGACTTGAAAGCACATCATAAAATCTTTATACTGCCTTCTACTACTTAATACTTCTTCCAACTATGTTTATGCCAAACCTGTCAAAACCCACTGTTGGGGGACATTGAGAGATTTTACCGTAATTTGTGGTTTATGACACATTAAAATCATGCGTCAGAGATGGATGGACTTAGGCAAATTTATTCCTTCTTTTGTGCCTCAGTTTCCTCATCTGAAAAAAAATGGATACAATAGCAAAACTTACCTCCTGGGGTTGCTTTAAGGGGTAAAAAGATTAATGCATGCAAATTGCTTGGGACATAGTCTAGTGCACTGAGTAATACAGCATACATGGTATTTGTGAATATTCAGTTATTGTTACCTGTTATTACCTTGAAGGAATATATTCTGCTGGCTTTTTATTTCCAAGCACTGTTGTTTATGGGATTTTATCTCACCACTCTATTTATTTTATTGTCTCCTTAGGCAGCACATGCAAAATTAATTCTACTTCCTAAGCAGACAGTGGTTCAATACTACAGCTCACAAATCTGTCGCAGTGTAAGAAGCGCCACGGAAAATCCATCTTGTTTACTCTGCTAGCAACCTGAATGTCACTATTCTCCCACAAACACGCTGTTCACTACCTGGAAGGGGCCCTGAGAGCTGCCCACCAAGCAGTCTCCAGGAAACCCGCCAATAAGACAAGTCTTGCGGACCTTCCGCAGAGCTGGGACGGGGAGCAGGGCCTCGCTGGGTCGTCTCTAGGAAGCAGGTGGAAGATCTGTCTTGGGTTTTGTGCTGTCAGGCAGAAATGAGGGATCCAGCAAAGCAGCGAGGTGGACAAGCGAGACTGCGGTGGTTTTGTCGTGGCCACAGTCAGCATTCACATGACTTGTCAATAGCGGCTGTCAGCATGCTGCGGCTGCTGTGGGAGGACTGCGGTGGGAGGACTGCGGTGGGAGGACTGCGGTGGGAGGACTGCAGTGGAGCCGACTCCTAATGCGTCCATCATGCTCTGAAGACAATTGAGAAGAGTCCTCGAAGTAAATGACATATATAAGTGGGTGAGACCATGCCTTATTTGATGCCATTTGTCATACTAAATATATTCCTATTTTCCTACTTATACTACATCTACCAATTATACACGTGCTAATATTCCTTTATTTTAGAGACCAGACTTCTGCAGAATTTCCTGCTTCCCTGATAAGTTTAGCAAGTTTAGAAAGTAGTTAGAGTCTTAAGTGGAAAGTCAATATGAAGAAATTTTGTAGAACATATTTCCAAATATAGTTCCAGATTTAAATATGATGAAGAAGTTTCGGGATGTTTGTTAACAAAAGCAATTTATGGGACGTATAACAATGGCTGTCAGGGGAACACCTGCCGGCTTTCAGGCGAACGGCTCTGTCTCTCTCCCCGAGGCTTCTGCCATGACTAGGGAGCCATCTCTAGTCCTCTGTGTTCTTTCCCTGCGTGTTCACTTCCGGGCTCCAGCTCAAAACTCCAACTCCCTTCTCCGCCATGGAGTTTTCTCTGTGAGTCCCCACCCCTACACCCTAACTGACGTGGCCCAATCAAAGCCCTAATCATAATGTAATCAATTAAAAGTGATACCTCTGAAAGACCAGTTTACAAACATAAGCCAATAACTATTTTTGGAATTCATAAACAATGCCAAACTGCCACACTAGATATCACAGTATTTCTACAACTGCACTGTCACAGGAAGCAGAAGTATGAATTTGTGTTGTCGTTCACAAACCTGTTGACAGACTGACAAAACAATTTCAGATCAGATTAGGTTCTAGCTGAGGCTCTACTCTTACCACGACCCTGGGCAAGGCCCTTGGATTCTCCCAGACCTTGTCCTTCAGTTGGTGAGTTGCCTCCTCGGCATCCGTGGCCCTAAACAGTAACCTGGATTTCCCAGCTAGCGGGGCCTTAAACCAGTCAGCACACCTGGTCCCACTGTTCACAGTGGCTCAAAGGAGAAGTCATGGGACTCGCCTCAGTCCAATGGGCAGGAAAACTTCCTTCCAGGATTTTGTCTGAGATATCAAGGCGGCAGACATGTTCCTGGTGGATGTGCCGGGAAGACATGGCCAGGAGCTGCTAGTGCCCACTTTAGGACCTCTGCCCAGTGTGTGCTCTGACAAGGCGGAGCTGAGCACTGAGGAGCCAAACCCGAGTCTCATCACAGAGTCCGCGCTGCATAAAGTGTCAGTGGCCACCTGGAGCACTCAGCTCTGTGGGTGCCCACATTCCCATTTTAAGGTAGTTTAGATGAGTTTTTGGTTACGTGCAACCCAAAGAATCCCAGCTGACGCACCTGGGAAGTGGGAATATTATCCTAGGTGACCTAGGAGAAGCCCTTCTTTAAAAAAAAACCTGTTATCTTTAAAACTCCTTGAAGTTAAAAAGTTAGGTTGATTAAACGACACAGTGACCTTGGGCTCTGCCGTGCACACAGGTGTGGAAGCGACCTCGTCTTCTGTTAACTTGACAACTGAGTTGGCCGTTTTCTATTGGCTACTTTTTAGCAAATATTAGGGGGATAGCTTGTACTGGAACAAGAGACAAATAGACATGAAATTATGCATGATTTACTACCACAAGTCATAAAGCACTAATTGAATTCCTTTATCAGTTTAAGCAGAGAGATAGCCGGATCCAGGTGAAGGGCTGCCTCCTAACTTGGGAACAGGGAGAAAAGGCAGCCATCAGCAGTGATCGCACTGACCATTGTGGACATAGGTCTTCATATATCAGAGATGGCCATTTCGCTGAAAGGACAGGAGGTATTAGGGAATGGTTCATCTAGGAAACATAAAATACGTTTTTTCCAGTCCAAATTAAATGTGTCAATACAGTTGAGCTCAACCAAATTCAGTGTCATCTAAGATATGTAACATTTATAAATTATTTTATATTCTGAGTCTTCAGGTTGTGTTCCACATGATAGAGGTTTAAGATAGCGTTATTGGGAAATAATGAAATACCTTAAAACATAACATGAGTTGTGTTAAAACAATGTGTTAAGGGAAGCAGATGTGGCTCAAATGACTGAGCTCCCACCTACCACACGGGAAGCCCCTGGTTCGTTCCCAGGACCTCCTAGAGAAGACAGTGAGTTGGCACAACGGGCAGGCGCAGCAAGCTGACACAAGAGACACACGAAGAAAAAACATAATAAGAGACACAACAAGGCAGGGAGCAGAGGTTCCCGGTGCCTCCTAAAGAGGAAGAGCAAGACAGTGAGCTGACGCGACAGGCAGGTGCAGCGAGCTGGCACAACAAGATGACGCAACAAGAGACACAAGAAGAAAATTCACAATGAGAGACACAATGAAGCAGGGATCAGAGGTGGCTCAAGCGATTAGGCACCTCCACCCACATTGGAGGTCCCAGGTTCGGTTCCTGGTGCCTCCTAAAGAAACAAGGAAGACAGACTCAGCAAGTGAAAAACAACAAGGGGGTGGGGAGAGATAAATAAAATAAATCTTTAAAAACAAACAGAAAACAATGTGTTAAAACCACATTGTTTTTCCAATTGACATATTGTGTTATGGATGTCATGAAATACTCTGGCCATCCCTTTTAAATTAATTGGAATTACTAGCACTCAGATTTAGAATCATCTTTGCAAAAGAATTTGTCCAATAATTTACAAAGAGACAGGCCAGGCACACAGCTTGATCTTATAGAACTTAGATTGTTCCCCTCTGTGCATCCTAATTCCGGTGTTGCAGCCTTCCGGGTGCAGACACACAGGCACTGACAGCTCGAAGCCTTCGCAATACGGCTGCTTGCAACAATCCCTTCATTCATGACAAAAAGTAAAATGACAGCCACAGGTGTCTCAGAGGATCTATGCCCTCTTCACACGGCCTCCAGGTTAACTCCAGGGTGCTCTCAGCTCCAGAGCTGTAACCAAAACGAACACATTGCACCCAACGTATGACATAAGCATGTGGGCAGCTACAGACACTCAGCATTTTCTCCGTGGGGAATCTATGTTTGAATTGCAATGTGAAATCATTCTTTGTGTTCTGGTGAGTATGTTCATATTAGGATAAAAACTTTAACAATCATAGCTGATTGATCAGATCAAAGAAAACGAACGAGGGAGGAAGGAAAGAAAGAAGGTAGGAAGCTAGATCTTAGCCAAATTATAGTTGTCATACCAAAAGTTTTGTAATAGGGACTACATTAGCTAAGACCCTTTCTAGTTGGGCATGTTAGAAACCCAACCCAAACTGGCTTAAGGAAAAAAAGAATGGAGTGGCTATGTAACTGGGAAGTCCAGAGGTGGGTGGTTAAATTTATGCATGGATGAACCCAGATAAACCCAGTTCCCAGGGCTCTGATTCTCTTGTCCACCTTTCAACTCTGCTCACCTCCACTATCAAATTGTAGACAGCTCTTTTTGCATGTGTGTCAGACAAGATGAATGCCATCAACTCCAGATGCATATTCATCCTGCTCAGGAATCAAAATAATCAGGATATGCACATGCATATCCCTGCACCAGTTTTGGGGGTTGGAGAGAAATGGGGTTTCAATAGCTAGGCTTAGTCATAGGCTCATCCATGAGGTAGGAATAGGCCTTTGTATTGACTTCACCACCAGGACCCTTAAGAATGGAGAAGAAATAGAAAGAGGATGGGAAATGATACTGAGCAGGCAAAAACTACAGCTTCCACCATCACTGCCCACCACCGTCCACCTTCCTGATGCTACGACAGGTCCTACTACTGCTTCC